>JAQIWQ010001355.1:0-11116 GCA_034695825.1 Folsomia inoculata
GCACATTGGGTTTGTCAAGATCATTCTGTGAGGATCCGATCAGTCAGGCATCAATCCAATCCAATGGGGATGAGATGCAACTTTGGATTACAGAGCAGAACAAAGGAGTGGAGACAATTCAACTTATTTAACTTTTGTTGATTAAAACAGTACATTTTAGCAAGATTAAATTTTCAACAATTTATAAAGTCGATATTCAGCAAATTCAGCTACAACATAGCAGTTGCAATCCGAATTTGGAAGAATTATACAAGGCAATTATTACTAGAACGTAAGGGGTACCACCAGCATTGCTTATTGGGAAATGTTTAATATGGTTCGGTTAAGAGAACGATGCATGACTTTTTTATAATTTTTTTCCCAAAGTTTGTATAAAATACCAAGAACGACGTGTGCGGAATCACACGACACCTTGATAAAGTAAAGTAATCGACATCGTCATCCATCCACAGTTTTTATTTTGTGTGGTTGCTTTACATTGCCTGCTCAATGAATGAACAAGATTCTCAGATTAGGTGTGATATGGTGGCATGATTAATGAGAATTTAGAGATGACTTTGCTAGCAAGAGAGAGAGAAAAAAAAGCAGTATAAAAATGTGGATTCTTTTAAAGTATTTATAAGAATGGAAGTGATGTACAAGGTTAGCATGCTTTTTACAAAAGGATTTTGCGGTATTTTTTTAAGTTTGGGTTTAATATGAACGAATTGCATAATTTTGTAGAGGAGGGTAAAGTCGCAAAGGTTATCCTGTTGGAGAAGATGAATAAGGGAGATATCAAAGAAAGGGGATGGTTTGCGCTAATGATAAGGTAATTACCCATCAATTTATGAAATCAACTGTAATGTGGTTTAATGTATAGTTTTAGCAAATTGTGATATGCATGAATATGGAGTTTTTTGTACGGATTACAGACAAAAAATGATTCACATTCTCAATACTGGATAAGAATTTGGTATTTTAAAGAAATCATATCTTTCTAGTACTGTTTTCATCAGATTTCGAAACCGCATCTTGTAGAAGCCATTAATTTATGAATCATATAATAAATATTTAAGCTGTAAAATACTCCCAATAAAATATTTCATTATTATTCAACCAAACTGCGTGTCAACCTGTCAAACCTTTCAAATTTAAATTGTAATAAATCTAACAAGCTGTACATGTACGTATGTAAATAATAACATAAATGTTTGCAAAGAACGAGATTTCCCTTCAGTTAAATTTCTTATCTTTCAATACATTTAGTTGATTTTATTTTTTGATTTTTATTTTATCAACAAAATAAATCCACCGTGTTTTCTCTTCTTGATTTTCATTCCTGAAACCCTCGTGTACTTTCCGTGTACGATGTGAATCATGAATGACTGTGCGAAATATTCTTTGTGAGATGAGAGTCGATGCGATGCGTGATTCCTTTAGAGAATCTCATCCAACAAATCTTTATTCCTTCGTTAACTAAGTGTGTGGTAATAACTTGACTGATGTACGTACATACGAACCAAGTTTAGAGAGTTTGACAGGACAGTTTAGTTAATAGATACGATAGATAAGAATGAAGGATATTTGGAAGGGGGGAATAGACTTTTCTCAGGTTGGTAGCTTATTCGTCTATTTTATTCTGTTTTTTAATCGAGTCTATGCATTTTATGAAAGGCTAACCAACTAAGATGCAGATTGTGTGATTGGTGGGTTGCTTTTTATTAGAGAGGATACAACAACATAGGTGAGTTTGGTAAGTAACATACTGCATGTAGACATGTGAATAAGTGAATGAATGTGAGATACAGAATGTGTGGAAATTCATAAGAGGAGTCATTTAATTGTTGGAAAGGGAGGAGGGTATAAACTATAAATGGCATGCATATTGCTTGTAGGATTATTCTTACATGGGGTGTTAAATGGTTTTTAGATTATGCATGCCTGAATATAAATTATGGTTTACTTGAAATTTATTTTATTGCAGTTTTGTAATATTTTGTAACCAGTTTTATGTCTGGTACATTTTTAGAATAAGGATTTGTACCCAGATGTCTGATTTTGAGCCCATTGATAGGTGCAGTATGTATAGTAAATAACTAACAGGATAATTATCCATTACATAAGAAAGTACTATATGTAATTACTTGAGCATTACAGCGAAAGCTATTACACTACACAATATAAAACAAAATAATAATGACAAGAAATAATTTTGGATTAAGATTTGGATCATTTTTTGTTTATCGTCTGCCATAATCATTCTCATCTTTCTTGGTTGATAAATAATCGTGTCGTTCACTCATGCTTTTAAAACAAAATCATTTCTTTATCAAACCCCGTCTTTCTTACTTGTCATTATTATTATTACTTACTTCCATCATCATCGTGAAAGAAAGAAGGAAGGAAACACATTATGATGATATGATTAAGTCCTCTCCGACTTACGTATATTGGATTTGCAACTACCTGCCTTTCAAATTCACTGTTGTTTAGGTTTAGAAAATGGATTCGAATTCAAGATTTTTAAAGATAAAATGAAACCAGAGACACAACGGCTTATTAATGTAATTGCAGAATGAAACAGGACAAACAAAAATATGAGATGACAGTCCATTACACGATTCTCATCCTTATCTTATGGGATAGAGTATTGACTGATTTGTGTTTAAATGAGAGCATAAAAATAATCGGAAAGAAATTGAGATATTTTATTCAAGATTTATAAATATGCGTGCAACAGTTTGGCACAAGTTTATTTATGCTAAACGATGTAGATTTAGTTTAGGATGTAGGGAATTTATTATTGATGAGTTTATGAGAATATGAAATCGTATCGGCATTTTAAAACAAAGGATGAACTGTTTCTCTATCTCGTAATAGATCATGGCATGCATCAGCTAGTTAAGTACATGAAATGAACTTTCTTAAGGTTTAGAGTCTGTCGTGTGAATTTTTAAAGAGGTAGAAGATCCATAGGTTCCATCGTGTTATTCATTTTGCTTGTTAATAAAACCGGACATTGTTTGAGAGATGATTTTTGATCGTGAATGAATATGAATGTCGTGTTGTCGTGAGAAGGGATGAGAGAATCAAGTTTAGTTTAGTTTTGTGGATGATAATGTAATATTAAAGAAGAGAAAAGAAACAAAAGAAAGGTTGAGAATGTGATGGGTTCATAACGTATAGGTTCCACTTAGTATTTGTAAGTAGTGCACATTTACTAACGTCTTAAATTATTAGACGCAGAGCTTGATGAAATCTGTTTCGATAATTACAATTGCTCAACTAAACGAATTATCCAGTTTGACCTAAAGCTCGCACGTTTTGCTCAAATAGTTTGATACAAAAGTCCTCCAAGTACAGCACACCTGGATCTGGATCTTTTTTTTATTACTTTTCACTCATGCACCTGCATTAATATTTGTAAGCTCACATTACATTTGACATGATATTGCTCACCTGCAAGTCTTTGATTCCTCTTGCTGAAGGGAGATCACGACTGGGTTTTGTCTCCTGGCCGTTGAATCCTCATTATGAAATAAATGGATGAATGAGAGACAAAAATACAATCTGAAAAATGAGACAACAATATAAATGACAATGGTTGTGGTAAAGAAAAATGCGTCAGAGATTATGTGAGGACAATGAAATGCTAATAGCAATTCTCATCATTCTTAGCTTATTTTAAGAGTAAAACATAAAGTAATATCATCTTACGTGTATGTAATGTTAATGTTTGAAAAGGATATTTATAACATTAGGACGAAATGTTTCTAGAAATTTTTGTAGAAATTTAATAGTTTCCGAAATAGAAGTCAAAGTCACTTGTGAAATGGCAATCGTTAGCAATGACAGAGAATGCTGGTTGCCTGTCTGCAATTTATTTATTTGGTGCAGATAATATAGATGTGAATATCAATTGAATTTTGTTTTGTTGCATATAATGTGACAAAAGCTGATTAAATAAAGCTTATTACGAATAAGAGTAGAATGAAAAGACGCCATAATGTTGTAGAAATAACAAAGAAGACAAAGATGATGATGAGAATAGGATGATGAGGTATGAATTGTGGGTGGTGTGATGATATCACATCAAACAACTCATCAGTTCATCCAACCACACGTTTACGTTTAAGTTTAGTTGTAAAATGACGTTAAGTTTTAAAAGGACAAAATACAGCATAGGAATCACATTATGTGATGCAAGAGATTCATTGTCATTAATTTATTTTGCAAAGCTTATATTAGCAAGGAAGATTAATTCAAATTATTGCCAAAACTGAGAATAAGTATCTTGGGATAGGCTGATGACATTCTCCAAATCTGTATTGTCCGATGGTGGTAAAATGAATGGTATGGTATGGACATTAGCCATACATAGACAGCAGTCCACGTTAATAAAAAGCCACGAATCGTCTACATAGTAGAAAAAGTTCCGACCGAAATAGAACGTATTGAATTATAAGAGTGTAAATTATCCAATAAAGAAAGAAATCGGGAAGTAAATGCAAAAGAGAATGAATTTCAGTGGTCACTTTTCTGAGAAGCTTGTAATGAAAGAGCTTGAGTTTTGATAATGAACTGCTTGGTTTTGGTAGTGCATAATAAAATTGGATACGATACAGTTTGTCCAACTTTTCACAATGGATGGACAAAACGTGAGTGTATTTTATACTGTACAACAGTTTCAGTCGACTCTTTCATATAGAATTTAAATGTGTGGTCTTTTCTTTTTAAGGGATAATAAAGTCCAGAATTTTGTGAATTAGTGCCGTATATAATTATGCATGAAGCTTTTGATGTCTTTTCGCATGGAAATACATTTTTGAAACACATTCAACATTCGACTTTGTTAAAAGAAAAAGAAAATGCTTGAAATTGTAAAATTCGCAAATAAGTAACAAAGTTCGAATTGCATCTGATGAGATGATAATAGTAGAAACTGTAATGAAATGAGTGTAAACTAATTGAAGCTGATTAAAATTGTCCAAATCATTTTTCCACTGAAACAATTTTCCTCCTGTAAACAAATACAATGCAATAATTCTACTTGTGTACATTCTTCTTTTATAAATTAAATTGGGGGTAGAATAAATGGTATGGAATAAGAAAAAAAGAGTTGAATAAATTAATAAAAAGAGATTTTGCCATCTTTGTCTCCTTTCATTCTATTTTACATGGATGGCACACATTCATTCAGTGCTTGTTCCTCTCATTTGCTTATTTATTTGATGGTAAAAAGCAAAGGTGGTCAATTTCTTTTTATTCAGGTGCAACAGTAAATTGGCCCAATACATTTATTTGCAACTAATAAATAAATATTACCAAGAAATAGTTGATGGATTCATGTTGATTGGATGGACAGGTAGGTGAAGTATTATTAGGGGCCAATTTTTAACAATTAAAGGAGAATTGGCTTTCTTGGAAATTATTTGTTTGGGTGATTTCGACTTTTCTTTATGTTCGTGGCGTAGTGCAGAAAGAACTATGAGAAAATAAGGCAGGGTAAAAATATTAGGTTCGCGTTGCCTATACTCTCCTTTTCTTTGACCGACTGCTACCACCACCGTGATATGTTGGTCACCACCAGAACGACTTTCTCCATCCATACCTAGATGGTTTATTGGAAGTGGCGAGTAAGGGGATGAGGCCCTCGTATTTTAGATGTCGTTGGGTGTTACCAAGGTTAATCTGTGGGAGGTATCAAGGTCACGATCATCCAGGTCAGAATCAGGTAGCATCGCCAACTGCAAATACTTACCAAACTAGAACACAACTTATCTATAGTAGACATTTTCTCGGTATTTGAGGATATTTTTAATTTCTTAACTTTTTACTTGTACAACTTATCATGGAAAATCTTACTTCTAGTCCGCATTACATAAAAGTCCCTAAACTGAATGTATTTTTGAAAACACCTTACATTATGTATTATACATCAATTTCTATTAAAATTGTCACTGGATTGAAACGAGTACAGTTTAGAAATAGTTCAGCTCATTTGAATCTTCAATTGACTGGATTTTTCTCATTCTTATTATTTTGCAAATATTTTTATGATGAACATTCTGGATGACACGTGAATATCGCATACATCAATATGCCTGGTTGTATAATTACGGACACATGACAAACTTAAGTAATTGCAACTGAATTTTGTGTGTGCATTTTCATACTTTCCAAAACATGATGGAAGTTGCTTAATGAATTTTGCCCATGTGAATATTTAAACGATTGTTAAACAAACAACAATTTTGACCGACACAATTAATTCGTTGCAATCATATTAAATAGGAACCAAATTTTGCATTAGAATCGTGGTCCTAAATTTAAAGGACTACGATTCTAATGCAAAACTTAGTCTAACATTTTTATTTTTATTAAACGACATCCTCTGCGGTATTGAGGATAAATTTAATTGATTTTATTTTCTCGCGAGTTTTCGGTGGTACTCTTTCACCTTCTTCAGCCAAACTTGCACACTTTTTTCATGAAATACAAACTTGATAACATTTTTGATTTTACGAATAAGAGCACGATTGATCTTTATTTTACATATATTCAATCCTACTTCTAGAGAGCCACACAGGCTTTACAATCCCACAAAATTATCCCATATATGTATATTTAACGTTTCAATTGTCAATAAACTAGCAATAACAAATGTATATTAATTAATATTACTCCAATTAAGTAAAAGTTAAAATGGTTGAATATCACTAAATGTTATTAATACTATATATAGTCTTCTGATATTTGTTATATATTGCGACATAGCACTCGTCCGACGAAAATATTTGTCATTTCTCATCTCATCTCGTAACATCCTTGGTCACTAATAAATGAGACATTTATACAAATCACATCCTCCTTAATATTTACCCTACCTTTTCCCATACAAATAATTTCCCAGAAACCCTTTTGTATAAAATCTACAAATCCAATTCTTCTCTAATTGCTAAAAATTGGATCCCTAATAATATTTGTTAATGGACCATTCTGTTCACATGCATCCATCAACTATTTCTTGGTAATATTTATTTATTAGGTGCAAGTAAATGTCTTGGGCCAATTTACTGTTGCACCTGAATAAAGAGAAATTGACCACCTTTGCTTTTTGTGTACCATCA
Organism: Folsomia inoculata; assembly: GCA_034695825.1. Lineage (NCBI taxonomy): Eukaryota > Metazoa > Arthropoda > Collembola > Entomobryomorpha > Isotomidae > Folsomia > Folsomia inoculata. The sequence continues at coordinate 7,113 of JAQIWQ010001355.1, forward strand.
AATAAATAAGCAAATGAGAGTAACAAGAATTGAAGTGTGTCATCGTCATGTAAAATAAAATGAGACAAAAGATGGCAAAACCTCTTTATATTAATTTATTCAACTCTTTTTTTTTTATTCCATACCATTCATTCTACCCCCAATTTCATTTATAAAGGAAGAATGTACATAAGTGGAATTGTTGCATTGTATTTGTTTACAGGAGGAAAATTGTTTCAGTGGAAAAATGATTTGGACAATTTTAATCAGCTTCAATTAGTTTACACTCATTTCATTACATTTCTTACCATCATCGCAACTCATCATATGCTATTCGAACCTTGCTATTTATGTGCGAATTTCACAATTTACAGCATTTTATTTTAACAGTCAAATGTTGAATGTGTTACAAATATATACATATTTCCGTACGAAAAGACATCATGAGCTTCACGCATAATTATATCCCGCATATCTTATTCACAAAATCCTGGATTTTATTATTCTTTAATAAGAAAAGACCACACATTTAAATTCTATATGAAAGAGTCGACTGAAACTGTTTTGCAGCTCACGTTTTGTCCATCCATTGTGAAAAGTTGGACAAACTGTATCGTATTCCATTGTATTACCTATGGACTACCAAAACCAAGCAGTTCATTATCAAAACTCAAGCTCTTTCTTTACAAACTTCTCAGAAAAGTGACCACTGAAATTCATTCTCTTTTGCATTTACTTCCCGATTTCTTTCTTTATTGGATAATTTACACCCTCCGTCTAATAATTCAACACGTTATTTTCAAAGACTTGTTTCATTTCGGTCGGAACTTTTTATAATACGCATCGTTCGTTCATGTCTTTTTATTAAGGTGGACGCTGTCAATTTCCAGACCATCCATTTTACCACCATCGGACAAACACAAATTTGGAGTGTCATCAGTTTATACGTAAACATGTGGTTGGATGAACTGATGAATTGTTTGATGTTATATCATCACATCACACAATTCATACCTCATCATCCTATTCTCATCACCATCTCTGATTTCGTTTCTATTTTCATTGTTATTTCTATACCCCATTATGACGTCTTCTCATTCTACTCTTATTCGTAATAAGCTTTATTTAATCAGCTTTTGTCACATTACAACATACAAAAAAATAAATGGAATCTGATATTCACATCTACCGTCTTCTAAATCAAATAAATAAATTGCAGACAGCCAGTTATTCTTCAGCAATTGCCATTTCACAAGTGACATTGACTTGTATTTTGGAAACTGTTAAATTTCTACAAAAATATCTAAAACATTTTGTCCTAATGTCATAAATGTCCAATTTCAAACATTACACACACGTTACATAATGTTACGTTATGTTACTCCTAGAATAAACTAAAGAATGATGAAAATTGCTATCAGCGTCTCATTTTATTTCATTGTCCTCATGCATTTTCTTTACCACAACTACCATTATTGTCATTCACATTGTTGTCTCATTTTTCAGATTGTATTTTTGTCTCTCATTCATTCATTTATTTCATAATGAGGATTCAACGGCCAGAAGACAAAACCCAGTCGTGATCTCCCTTCAGCAAGTGGAATCAAAGACTTGCAGGTGAGCAATATCATGTCAAATGTAATGTGAGCTTACAAATATTAATGCAGGTGCATGAGTGAAAAATAACAATAAAAAAGATCCAGATCCAGGTGTGTTGGACTTCTACATGGAGGACTTTTGTTTCAAACTAAAAACGTGCGAGCTTTAGGTCAAAATGGGCAATTCATTTACTTGAACAATTATAATTAGCTAAACAGGTCATCAATTTCTTGTCGTAATAATTTAAGACTTTAATAAATGTGCACTACTTACAAATATTAAGTGGAACCTACGTTATGAACCATCACATTCTCAACCTTCCTTTTTTACATTATCGTCCACAAAACTAAACTTGATTCTCTCCCTTCTCACGAAAACACGACATTCATATTCATTCACGACATTCATTTACAAAAAAACCTCTCTCAAACAATGTCCGGTTTATTAACAAGCAAAATGAATAACACGATGGAACCTATGGATCTTCTACGTCTTTAAAAAATCACACGACCGACTCTAAACCTTAAATAAAAGTGCATGCATAAATAAATCTGTAAAAAATCATCTCAATATCTTATTCCTTCATATCATGTACTTAACTCGCTCATGCATGTCATGATCTATTACGAGATAGAGAAACAGTTCATCCTTTGTTTTAAAATGCCGATACGATTTCATATTCTCATAAACCCATCAATAATAAATTCCCTACATCCTAAACTAAATCTACATCGTTTCGCATAAATAAACTTATTGTGCCAAACTGTTGCCCTCATATTTATAAATCTTGAATCAAATATCTCAATTTCCATGCGATTATTTTTATGCTCTCATTTAAACACAAGTCAGTTAATACTCTATCCCATAAGATAAGGATGAGAATCGTGTAATAGACTGTCATCTCATCATATTTTTGTTTGTTCTGTTTCATTCTGCAATTACATTAATAAGCCGGTGTGTCTCTGGTTTCATTTTATCTTTAAAAATCTTGAATTCGAATCCATTTCCTAAACCTAAACAACAGTGAATTTGAAAGGCAGGTAGTTGCAAATAAAATCCATGTCGGAGAGGACTTAATCATATCGTCATGATGTTTTTCCTTCCTTCCTTCTTTCACGATGATGATGGAAGTAAGTAATAATAATAATGACAAGTAAGAAAGACGGGGTTTGATAAAGAAATGATTTTGTTTTAAAAGCATTAGTGAACGACACGAAGAAAGATGAGAATGATTATGGCAGACGATTGACGATAAACAAAAAAATGATCCAAATCTTAATGCGAAATCATTTCTTGTCATTATCATTTTGTTTTATATTGTGTAGTGTAACAGCTTTTGCTGTAATGCTCAAGTAAGTACATTGTACTTTCTTATGTAATGGATAATTATCCTGCAATCAGAAATAGGCCATCTAAGTACAAATCCTTATTCTAAAAATGTACCAGACATAAAACGGGTTACAAAATATTACAAAACTGCAATAAAATAAATTTCAAGTAAACCAGCAAACCAGTAAGTACCCCTAATATAACTTCCACACATTATAATTTATATTCAGTCATGCATAATTTAAAAACCATTTAACATCCCATCTAAGAACAATCCCACAAGCCATATGCATGCCATTTATGGTTTATACCCTCCTCCCTTTCCAACAATTAAATGACCCCTCTTATAAATTTGTACACATCCGTATCTCACATTTATTCACTCACATGTCTACATATATTATCTTACTAACTCACCTATATTGATGTATTGTATTCCCTCTAATAAAAAGCAACCCACCAATCACACGTCTGCATCTTAATTGATTAGCCTTTCATAAAATGCATAGACTCGACTAAAAAACAGAATAAAATAGACGAGGCTACTACCAACCTGAGAAAAGTCTGTTACCCCTTCTAAATATCCTTCATTCTTATCTATACAAATCCACCAACTCAATTGTCCTGTCAATCTCTTAACATGGTTCGCATCGAATTGTATGTACCTCACCATAAGTTAGTTAGAAAAGAAATAAAGATTTGTTGGATGAGATTCTTTAAAGGAATCACGCATCTCATCTCACAAAGAATCTTCATCGCAAATTATTTCGCACAGTCATTCATGATTCACATCATACACGGAAAATACACGAGGGATACAGGAATGACAATCAAGAAGAGAAAATTAGGTGGATTTATTTTGTAGATAAAATAAGGATCAAGAAGTAATATCAATTAAATGTATTAAAAGATAAGAATTGAAGGGAAATCTCCTTCTCTACAAACATTTATGTTATTATGTACATGAACAACTTTAAGTTTTATTACAGTTTAAATTTGAAACGTTTGACAGGTGGACATATGCAATTTAATTAGATATGAAATATTTAATTGGTAACATTTTACAGCTTAAATGTTTATTTGTAGGATTCATAAAT
>JAQIWQ010001356.1:0-11111 GCA_034695825.1 Folsomia inoculata
CTGCGTTGTCTCGTTGAATGTGTAGTCGCAGTAATGGGTACGGTACTACTTTTTGTTAGTTTGTTGGTGTCGAAAACAACTTTTACTTTTGTGTCTTCTTCATAACCTTGTCTGCAAAGGATTTCTCAGAATTGCAGGAAATTCTTCAAATTGGCACAAGTGATTATCCTTTTAGTCTGCTTTATTTCGCACACCAGCCATAGTACAACCCCTCCTGTGGTTTGTAGACAGCATTACAGAATAAGGCATGTGTATAATACTTTTTGGGGCCAGACCAAAATACAATTACATATGTAATTTATCTATTGAATGCAAACTTTATTATGATGTTTAATAATATAATACTCTATAAACGTTACATGATATCAATATCGTATAACCGTAATGGGTTAAAGAAGCAAATAACTTGTGATGCTTCTTTAAGTAAAATTACTGTACTCAGGTGGATGTCTCTTTGTCTCTTGCATAGATTGGAACCAAGAATACCATACCGTCACGATTTCTCTGAATACATGCAAATTATGAATTTTGGTTACATTGAGGGTTAAGGACAGGTCAATTCAATACATACCAAAATAATCCGGATTAGTAATTTGTAAAAGCCCATGCAAATTGGGTTATTATTGCAAGTCAACCCGCAGCTACCCAAATGTACCAACACCAACCAATGCAAAACTAAAAGCAATTCACAGACAGGACTTTTCATTAAGTTCATAAATTGAGTATAAAAGATGTTGTCTACCCAATTTACTCACATTTATCTATCTGCGTGTCACTTGTCTACAAATAAGCCTATACCATGCAAAACTTTGTGGTAAAACCGTATATCACTGAACGTTTCTTCAAACATAGAATTTACTAATGTATCCGATGTATCTTCAGATCTCTTCCGTTTTTGTCCTTGTGGTTGCTGCAACGAGAGTCAATGCCGGAACCCGGACAGCCAATCCTGGTGAACTGACGCGAGCCTCAAACCTGTGGGAAAAACACTGCGCGAATGGACGAGAAGGGGGACGGGAGGGATCCATCTTCATCCATTGCAAACACCCCCTTCAATCAGAAAACCAGATTTTAACCGCCGCAATTACAGGAACAGATAATGGCCGTCAACAAAGGGTGCAATACATTTTTGTCCAACCACCCCCACTCCAATTTACCCATGAGGTGGATGTCGCTGGAAACAAGGCATTTGAACCAAAGACAATCGTCTACGTCCAACCTGCCAAGAGCACTCACCGCTATACCGCTGACCTCGACGTCAAGGGTGGTCAACATGTTAAACCCGAATTAGTTTTCTTGTCGGGTAACCAGGGGTCAGTAGCTGTCTCTGTTACAGGGGCTGCCCCCACTAGAACAACAAATGACGTTAATCATATAGTTCTTTAATAAATAAGACACCATTTATAAGTAATGTATTTTTAACCAAATCGGCTCGCAAAGACTGAATTTTTGCCATATTGTGTGATTGAATGATATCCACAGTAATGTACTACAGGAGTCCAATTAATTGATTGTAAATTTTGTATTATACAAATGTATTTCAGGAAGAAGGGTGTAGGAGTACTAGATAGGAATAGGATAGACTAGAATTTCTAGTGCAGTTGGTAGTACATAAAGTAAATAGCCTAAAATTTTTAGTCTAAATACTTGTGATTTTGAAGAAATTCGTTCTCTTGTTTTATCTCATCCTTCATCAAATTAAGGAATATGACTATTTCATATTTCATGCACAAAGCTGTGTTTCATATAAGATGATAATATTGTACAAGTTCAAGTTTAATTTCATTCTAAATCATTTTCATATGTAGACTATGGCATTATTGTCTGTCACCATTTATTTAACCGTTTGGCGTTCAAAAGTCAAAACCACACTTGTTGAAAATTCATGTCACTCAATTGCGTAGCTGTCACTCAATAAATTCACTACTGCGTAATTTACATATACAATATAGGTATATTTGAATGGTTTATTTGATTAAAATAAAATTCTGACAATGTCGAAAATTATAAAAACGAATCTTTCATTTCGTCAATCAATATTCACTTTTGCATGAAATGCCCATTCCCTTCCCCCATTCTACATACCTGTTGCCGGCAAGAGTTGTAAGTGTGGGTTCCGCTAACTCCCGGCAATTTATTTCCTCTTCTGTTCATATATTTCTTAAATGTCGTGATATAATTTCTTAACATCTCTGACATTTTTTGAATCTTTTGACAAATTACACTTCATTTTCTACAAGAGTTTGGAAAGACGTAGATCGATCTGAATCTGAATTGTAAAATTAATTGATATGGCTGAATCCACCTGTTCTACGTCTTCCCTTGGAGGATCCTCAGATAAAATTGAAAGAAAACCTTGTGTAATTTGTTCTGACGAAGGATGTGATAAAATAGTAAAAGATGACACCTTTCTTCTCATGTTGGATATCTACTGGAAGAGTATTGGGATTGACGTCAAGCCTGTAATGAACAAGGGATTCCTTCTCTGTCTTCAATGTTACAACTCACTCTTGCAATTTTATGAAATCAACGATGTTCTCGTCTACTTTGAAACAAAGTTGAAGGAAAGTCAGTTGGCTATACTGCGCAAAAATATTACAGGAATCGTCTCTTGGCAGGTGAAAGGACTTGAACTGCTTCCATTTCAGGCTGACATTATGAGTGGTAAGTATTTTAGTAATTCAGTATGAGTCTATTTCTCTCAGTATCCTGAAGAAATGAACAAACAAGCATTTTCTTAGTGAAACTATTTCTTAATAATTAGTAAACGGGTTAAATTTCATACTGTCAACGTCACTTTCCGACAAGAAAAATCCAGTGGTCTATACGCACTTTTATAGGTATTAGTCACAACTGAAATGTGATTGCAATATATTTTGAATGGATCCTTATAGAATGGGGGACGAAACTACAACTGATTGCAGAATCGGATAAAAAGGACAACCCTATCGTTGACCAGTTTAAAGTGACATACACGAGAGAGGATGCTCCCATTTTCGTCTCTGAACGAGATAACGTCACTGCCACTACTAAAACAAACCCTTCGCCTCGGAAGGAAGTGGCGGTGGCTACGGTGAGCCGAAGCAAACGAAAAAAGACCAAGTCGTATTTTTCGGATGATGAGGAATACAACTATTCTGATACTGATGACGAAACTACGGCAGTGGCAGCTACGCTTAATGGAAGTCGAAGTCGAAGCTTGCGCAGACAAGGAGTTCCCGCGGTTGTGATCATTGGAAGGGGTGGAGGTAGAGGTAGGGGTGCCGTCGTACAAAACGTTGTTGGAATTGAGTGCAAAATTTGTTTGGACACGTTTCCGTCCTCGTCTCATTGCTCAAAACATATTCGGCAGCATAAAGGTAGGTAGAAATATAGGATTTGCTTAAGTAGTTCAATTATTAAAGACATTCTGTAAAAGTTTATATTTTATTGTATTTTTCAAGTTGGAGAAAATGATGGAAAGTACGAATGTCGCTACTGCTTCGCAGTCTTTGATCGACGGGTGAAGATAATTGACCATAAGAAGCATTGTAATACGTCGGACATAACGATGAATCAGTCAGACTAGGAAGAATGAAGAATTTATTTAAATCATGGACTTGCTGAGTGTATTTAATCGATCAATTGACACTTGATGTCAAAAATCAATCCAATATATTATGTTACAATCAATATTAAGTGTATCTAATTGCTTAATTACTCAATATTGCTATTTCATGATCTGATAAAACTGCAGTCGGTTAAAAAATATTAGCAATCTTATTGATATTTTTACTAATTCTCTTTTTCAATATAAGAAAATAAAAATTGGATTATCATTCATCATCTTTTTTATGCTATGTAATTTTTCATTTAACTTCAATATATTGTAATCTACATTTTCTAACCTTTCCAGTCGGTTCACTCACTATTCATATCACAGCACATGCTACCCATTTTAGCTGCCCATGGTGGGAAGGCTAAAAAATATAAGAAAAGTCCTTTCACCTTTTGATGAGCAAATATTTTCTTGACGCCTTCTTTAAAATCATAATCATTCCTACGATTCATTCGTCAAAAATATAAAGATCTTTTTAGCATTTTGCCGCTTTCCCATACGCCCTGAAATTTGAACACTAACCTCCAAATAGAGATGGCTTCTGGAGGGGGAGGAGTGCCTGCTTCAAATCCGGAAGAGCTTCCCATCGAGCTCCTTCATGGAGAAATGGTTTGCAGTGGAATCCTCAGTGGCAAAAACGATGATCCTGTACGATTTTCATATTTTTCAGTCCTTCATCATTTCTTTAGATTTTAATGAATGAATCAATTTTTACTTTGTTTCTGCAGAATGAGCTACTATCAAAATTGGAATTTATTGGGTTCAGCACTGGATATAGATTAATCGAGAGGTAACACTAGTGTTCAATTAGTATAACCCTTTATACAATTTATTATGTTATAATGATGAAATTATCGTAGGTTGTTAAAAGATTCGGCACGTTTTAAGGACGAGCTGGACACGGTGAAATTTATCTGTAAAGACTTTTGGATGGCATTGTATAAAAAACAAATTGACAATTTAAGAACAAATCATCAAGGGACTTATGTGCTACAGGACAACTCCTTTAAATTCCTTTCCAAAATCTCAGCCACTAAACAGTACTTGGAACACGGGCCAAAGGTAATCAATAAAACGGAATAAGTGGTATAAAGTTGATGAGAAATCAGGGATAATGGAAAAATTGACATTTCATTTCGAAATTGACAGTTTTTGGCGTATACTTGTGGAATAATTCGAGGAGCACTAGCGAATCTTGGAATTTCATCCGTAGTGATAGCAGAAACTTCTACAATGCCATCGTGTAGATTTCACATTACAATTCAAAGACCTACATAGCCCAAGTGTTTACTTTAAAATACTATCCATATACATGATCAAAAAGATTTGTTAAATATTTCATTCCACAACAGATTTCACATTTTTTAAAGCATAGCAAATTTATTAAGATTGATTTAACTTTGTAATGTACTCATGTTTCGTACAAGACACGACAAGACAAATAAAGCTTTGCATATAGTTGCGGTATTACTATATTAGCAAAATTTAATGGATTATTAGACGAGCTTATTTATAATTTGGATGGATCTACTTTTTGAAGATAGTAGCCTTGTGAATTTCTCCAAGTTCAGCGTGTAGTTCTTGAAAGCATTTGTTGCAGAATAGATCCCCGTCACATTCATCGCATTTCAGGGTTGCTCTCTTCTCATCACAGATTCTACAAAGATTATCCAAGTCTTCATCGTCGGAAGGCATATTCACATCCTCTGTAACTGTTGTAGATCCAGTTTTTGATCCAGATGAAACCTCCATGCCTTCTGAATTTTTTTCTTCCAACTCAATTTCAGCTTTGAACTGCATAATTTAAATCAGCACATAATTAAAATTTAATAATATGCGATTGCAAAGTCCAAATCTAAAAAATATTACTCTTTCTATTATTTGCGCAACTTGTTCTTCTTCAGAAAGCTCTTCGTCAAATGCTTTCCCATGTGCCTGGCCTTGAGTTTCAGACGATGATGAACACTGCCCTCCACCTCCTGCAGCAGTACCAGTATCACCCCGAAGTTTTGTAAGTCTCGCCTCAATTCCCGTCACAGCATCTGTTAATCCACTTTGGTACTGATTGTCAAGTGCCACCTCCGCAGTAAACTTTGCAATTAGATCCGTATCGGTCTCCGGTTTGGAATTGAGCTGCGTCGAACTTCTGCTAGACGCCTGAAGGGAAGGATCTTGATCTAAACAAACCAAATTATCCTTGGATTATTATTATGAACTGAATAATAACTATATTGCAGATTTAAACTTCCAAATACCCTTCAACCGAGCCAATCTAGTCTCAATTTCTTCCTCAATTTGTTCAGAACTTCGTCTATGCAATCCTGGACGACTTCGTTCATCATGATCAGGTTTTCTTAACGAATCTAATCGATCTGCAATCTCTTGGTCTTCCACTGATAACCCTTTCTTCAGCTGCGCAAGACGCGCTTCTCGTGCATGTTCTTTATAAACCGTTATCGGGGGACGAGCAGGATTTTCCAGTGACTCTAATCTAAATATTACAATATGAGAATTAACATTTTAAGCACTAACTTTAAAACAGTAAAATAATCACTTCAATAAAGCATTGGTGATTATGGGTGGCTCTTCAGGGTCCATTTTTGAAGAAATCAAATTACTACAACGGGAACAAATTAAAATTTCCTTCCCAGTTTTTGAATCGGTGCTTTTAAATCGAAGACACTTTTTACAGTACGAGAATCCACATTTGGGACAACCAATCTAATTTTTAAAAAGAACACATTTAATACAAAATATTGTACAAAACTTTCAGAAAAACCTTACCTCACGTTTCAAAAATCCGAATACAGTTGCACAACCGTGACAGGACATTTTCTCAGAAATACAAAAAGTTTAGAGCAAAAGGACAACAAAGTATTTTAAGATTAAAAATTTTGTTTGTAATTTAAAATAACCTTCACAATCAATGTGGCAACGATTGATTGAGGGAACGTGAATGACTCACCCACCAAACCACCAGTCTCATCATCATTTCATCATGCACAATCCAACCTGGTATAAAATCCACTACCAGTACAAAAATCACTTTCTCCCATCTCAACTTCTTGTGTCAACAAAGGGGCTCAACGAGACAAAGCAATGCTAAAACACAATGAATAACATCTTCACTTTTCGCATCATTTGGGAGCAGCATAAAAGTTAAAGTGTTCATATTGTAGATGATGCTTTAAAATCAAGTTTGAGATATTTTATTCGTCTAATTATCTTGACTAGTGACAAATGAACCTAATCCATTAATCTTAGAGTGAAAGGCTGGGCAGAGAAAAGTAATTGTACAAGGCAGATTAGAACAATGATTCCTTCAGTGGTATGGTTTGGTGTGGTGGATGAATGTGTTGGGGTTGACATTTTGCTAGCGTTGCGTGTACATTATTGCAGTTGTTAAATTTTTAATTTGCAATTCTGTTCCCCTTTCACTCCATTCTATTATCATATCACATACATCGACGTCTGAGTGAACGCCATGCATATTCCCGGATGGACAGGTAGGGTACAAGTCCCACGAACAAAGATTGACTCACGAACGGACGGGCGTTTGTATTTTAGTACTTTCGGGGTAAACCGTTGTATGTATATACCTGCGGTTGGCTGGCTGGTAAATGGCAAGAATAAAGATTGCATTAGAATTTTATTCTGCATACGGTCTCAGCAATATCAGGTATGCATGCATGTAGGTAGAGGCATTGGGTAGGAGAGAGAAATAGAGGGAGATGGCTCGTTTGGCTTGTGAAGGTGAAGGTGAATGAAAGGCTGTCATAAAATATCATAACGAGACGAGCGTAAAATTATTGGAGAAAGTAGTCAGGTATGTCATAATGTTACGGTAGGTATAGGCTGCACATTCTACTGTGCATGGTGAAAGTATAAAATGTTTGAAATCAATAGTTTATTGCTGAATGACGATGAATTGCGATAACTGAAAATGAATACACGAACAAGTAATACAGGAAATGAGGAAATATATAAGGAATCGAGATATTGAGTTGCATTTCTGTTTTCCAACTTTGTGGATTATTGTTTCAACTTTCTTCATCATTTTCATTCCGTTCCGTGTTTTGCAGGATTTGCGGTGCGGGTCTTGAATTCCCATCTGACAGAGTCCAAGGCGCATGTATAACTTTTCTGCATGCATTTCTTCCATCCACCATAGCACACAACCCCGAATTCGGGTTCGGAGGAGAAAGTTGCCGTGCCCGTGAGTGAACGCGGATTTCTTCATTTTCAGGGCCGTGTGTCGCGTCCCACCCAACTTTTTAAGAGATGCCTGCTACTAAACAAACCCTGATGAAATTGAGACAATTTAAACAAATTCATTCTTAAATTCCCATCCTATTTCATTTCTATGCTGTAGTATCACTATCATAAAGTACGTTGTCAGTTGCCTATATTTCCAGGTCCAACTTGCAACATGAAATGGGGACATCATAAATATACCATATACCAACTTATATACACGGAAGAAACTTCCTCTACTACTTTACTTTGCTGGTTACTTTACTTGTCATGTTTTTAACACTGCTCTTAAAAGGAAAAAGGGGAAGAGAGAGCAAATACCGAGTCATGTTATATTAGAGAACCAGTGCAATGAAATCATCTCCTTGCACTGCACTGGTGTAAATAAATAAAGTCCAACTCTTTATAAGAAACTTTCAGCCTAGTACAACTAGACACATAATATTCTGTTCACTCACACTAACCAGCCGAATCAACGAGTTCAGTCGTATTACAGATATTGCTGTATTATACGCGTTCGTGAACAAGTTCCACCGCTATTCTTCTTCTTCCTAGTGCTAAATGTACTTTGTCTGGCAGTCGTGAACTGGACGAGGTGGAAAATTGATTAGAAATCTTTTCTGCACTCGTAGGCAAAGACTCGCAATCTCTCAGAGTTCCGCTTCCTGTTGAATCAAAGTAACTGAAATTACACAAGATACTCAAACTGCAGATATTCGTTGTCATTCACCCATCCAGCCAGTAGCGTGACAAACTCCAAGGTTGCTGCAGTTTTCTCTCAACGAATACGACAAATTGGTTTCAACTCTGTTAAAATGGAAGAGTTGAAATTTGAAGCACCACTCGCTCAATTTGAATCCGAAGACTTTATTGACCTGTGCTCGGATCTGCAAAATCTGTGCGATCTCAAAACATCCAATTTTAACATAAATGGGCACAGTGGTAGTGGGAATAGCAATGGAAACTCGAATGCAAACAGTAGCATGTTGCACAGTGTTATGGGGATGGGGGGAATTAGTGGGGGATTTGAGAACGCCAACTCCAACGCCCAACAAACCCTTCATCAATGTGCGGCTAAAGGGTTGGAGCAACTTATGATGAAGGCGTTGGATGACAATGATAACAACGATGTGGTGATAATTGAAGGGGATCATGGCGTATTCACTGATACATTTTCCGGTTCATTAGAAGATTTGGTCAACACCTTTGATGAAAAGATTACAAAATGCTTCAACAATTTAGACGAAACGACGGATAAACTAGCTCCGGTGCAAATGAGATCTCAAGAGGAACTTATGAACGATTGCCAGTAAGTGATTACTTTCTTTCTGTTGTATTTTTCAAAAATTCATCTCGCATACACGGATTTCGGAGATCTCAGAAAGGCTTTTCTGTGATAACAAACTATTCCATGAAATTTATTTCATTGTCATTTAAATGCAGATTACGTTTTAGAACTCATAAACCATTTAAAAATTGCTGCAAACTACATTATCAAATGTATCATGATTATTCATGCATACCAAATATGGTTAAAAAGAAATCTTAATACTGGCAAAGGAGCTCCTGGTTCCAAAGATGAGCCTCCTACTGAACCAGAGATTATAGAAACTTTATTCAGGCTTTAAGGAAATTGCTGAGTCTGTTCCAACAAAGCAGGATTAAACAATTAAATCAAAGTGGCTGATTAAACAAAATTTGCAAAACTTGCTTTTAACTCTTGTTGATCTTAGCCAACCAAGCAGTAGCATTTAAAGAAGACTGCGTCTTTCTATTTTCGCCAGTTTTTTTTACTCTCAGACATTGACACATATGAGAGAAGGCAATGTCCAGTTAGCATGATTCTCTGAGTGGTTTGGTCAAACCTGGTTTGTTTACATTCTTTATGTAATGTCAACCTTTTTGTTGTAAGTATTGATTTACTTGGATGGTGGAATTGCCTGCCTATGCCTATGTATACGCCTACCAGAGTGGTTGGGTAGTTGGGTGGACAAAAGCTAATCAATATTTTTCTAGTAATCACTGATGATTACGACAAACAGCCAGCCAAGTAGGTATTCCTTTTAGCCCTTTCCTTTCTCTGCCTAGACTATTACCCATCAAGTCAAATGGTATATTGCCTGCCATTACAACGAATTCGTGTCATTAGTTTATGAAGCAGTTTATTTTTAATCAATAATCATGCAGCATGAACTCATCCGAGTCTTGGTTGTCGAATAGACTGATGTAAATCAATGAATGTTAAAGCAATTTATCAATGGTCCATGACTCTGTTGGTTTTCCACTCGCCATTTTGATTGAAGTGCCTTCAAACTATTTTGACTTCAACAAGATTTGATTCGTTTCTAGTATTCCAATCCAAACCAAATTAATCATGCGAAGAATCGAGGTTTGCGAAAATAATGAATGCAGAATTTGGATATGAAAGACCATGAGGTCTGGGGCTTGGCTGCTAAAGAGCATTGTAAGTTGCAAAGGTTTTACAGTTAAAGTTTTCCATACTTGGGATCTTTCGTTTAAGCTACCACCTTTAATTGTTAAAATGTCTGCATTATTACATTGCATTTCTCACCTACCATTCATGTCAGTCTAAATAATGCATCGGTGTTACATTTACATAACACAACAGAAACATGCTTCCCATACGAATGTAATACCATTCGGTCCAATCCCAGTTTCATTTCAATTAACACTCACGTAGTACCGAGGTTACTTTGTCTTGTTTCATTATTACCAATAACACTAACACTTAGTGGGGTGTGTTTAATGGTGTAGTGGTACGATGCTAATTAACTTTGGTATAAGTTACGAAATGATAGTCAACAGCTTTCCCAAGCTTCCAATTTTCACAAAAGGTGTTTGCGGTTTCCGTTTTTCATTCAAACGCACAATGCAAGTTCTATTTTTGAGAGGTGATGAATTCTAACAAACAATGAATGGCAATTACAAAGTTATTATCTAGTCCAGCTTCAGCAAAATCAACTCCAATTCGATTGTTGTTATTCATTGTTGATTTGTATTGATGTGCAAACCCCCATCGATAATGACAACAGCAATCAAATAAATGATAGTGAGTGACTCAAGTGTGAGTAAGGTGTGTCAACCTTTGATTCGAACAACATATTATCTACAATTAGTATCCCTGTGCGAGATCTACGGGGAGTTTCTGTTTTATGAATCTCATTACCATCCACAAACAAAGTGTTGAAGTAAATATTGAGCAAAAACTGCGTTCATCTTTTCGACCTGTCAAAAATAC
>JAQIWQ010001357.1:0-11101 GCA_034695825.1 Folsomia inoculata
TTCTAACTTTTAGAGAATCAGTGCAGGTGAAGGCTATTTCATTTATATTCAGTTCCCACACATTATACTCTTGACGCTACAATGGCAAACAGGTAGTAGTACCGTTCCAATTCATTTGTGTTGGTTGGTATTATTGTTAGGTTAAAAGAATTGCATTTATGTTTAATATTTTTACTTGCCTTATCCGGTAGGTAAATGTACAGCACATGGTTTAGTTTTTCAGTTTATGTAACTGCAGTGTATACAACTGCAGTTCAATTTATACAGTGTGTTCCCCTGTTTTATAGGAGACTCGATTAACTATTTTGAATATTTCGGCTGCAGCATGGTTCTTGGAGAGAAGGCTTGATTGAAGAGTGATATCGCCAGAGGTATGTACATACAGGTGAACGTCTATAATTGAAGTTTATACTACTCTTATCTTGTTATGTTCATGTTTTAGATTGGAATGTGAGTAGAAATGTTAGAAGTCGGAGTAAGGGTTGTTAGAGGTGAGAATTGCTCGTTAAAGTGTGAGTGATAGTTAACAGTATAGTTACGAGCGAGGTAAATAATTTTAGGTCCAGAGTGGAAATGGGGGAATCAAGACAACGGCGATGGTCACGTTGGGACAGTGGTAGAGGTGGGTCGCCCAGGGTCCTCTTCATCTCCGGATAAAACCGTAGTTGTGCAATGGGACATGGGTTCAAGGACAAACTATCGGGTTGGATATCAGGATAGCTATGACCTTAGGCTTTTTGATAATGCCCCTGCTGGTGCTGCGGGTAAGAGCAATAGGTTTTAATTTAATATGCACATTTCTTATTTTTGAGTCGATTTATGATGCATTTTTCGTGCTCATAGGTGTACGACATCCCAACGTCATTTGCGATGGATGTAAAGATCATGGAATCAGGTTGGTTTGGTTGAGTCTTTTGACGGTCTCGTTTAGACCTAACCTTTTTTATCATCCACAGTGGACTGTTGTGGAAATGCACCATGTGTTTTGATTTTGATTTGTGTACCATGTGCTATATGAATGACACTCATGACCTAAATCATCCTTTCCGACGATTCGATTCTGCATCTTCTGTGGGGTAAGTATTTTGACATCAGTTATCAAAATCGCTCGTCCTCAAGTAAATCAAAATGTTGATCTTACAAAACACAGAGTTGAAGTACCCACAAGACACGAAAGCCCAAAGATTGTGTCCAAAGGAATATTCGCCGGTGCGAGAGTTGTGAGAGGTATTCTATTGACTTAACGTGTAATATCATATAATATTTATTTATAATCATGAACCAAATCCGAACCTACTCCTATTCTAGGACCAGACTGGGATTGGGGTAATCAAGATGGAGGGGAAGGTTTGTCCCATTCTTCTGTCGTTTTATACTATTTTGTCTTTATCTATAATTCTCTAATTGATTTGGGACTCGTGTATTCTGTTTAGGAAAAGTAGGACGAGTCGTCGATATTAGGGGTTGGGATTCCGAGAGTGGTAAATAAATAATTTGGAGGATCCGAAGATCCGATTAGCAGTAAATATATCAATTATATTTCAAACACTTAGGTCGTTCAGTGGCAAATGTGATTTGGAGTTCCGGTTCAACAAATGTGTATAGATTAGGCCATAAAGGTGACCTTACCTTTAAATATTTTAAAGTAACCTCACTTTTAAACCATTTTTTATACAGGAAAAGTTGATCTCAAATGCGTCCAGGCTTCGTCCGCAGGATCATACTATGTTAATCATCTTCCAATTTTAGGTAATTTGCGTTACTTGAAATAAATTTTGTTTCAAATTTTGTTTATGTCTAGGGATGCCGTCGTCGACAATAAATAGGAATAGTTCTTCAGGGTCCTCAAACAAACAAATGTCCAGTAAAAACTCTTTGAATTTTAACGTTGGAGATAAAGTTCAAGTTGTTCAAGATGTATCCAACTTGAAGGAACTTCAAGAAGGCCACGGTGGATGGAATCCTCGAATGGCGGAGGTTACTTTACAGTTTACCCTTTCTCACTAACTCAATGCGTGGTGTATTCTTATTTATTATTTTGAATATTCACAGTTCATTGGGAAAGTAGGTGTTGTACACCGCGTCACAGACAAAGGCGATGTAAGTTCTTACAGCAAGACTCAAGCTGTAGATCTAAATTTTAATCAGTGTTTCTTTTTCAGATTCGAGTTCAATACGAGTCTGGCATAAGATGGACTTTTAATCCAGTTGCTGTAACCAAAATAATAACGTACTCAGTCGGTGACTTGGTTCAAGTTATTCCAGGTGAGTGTCGACAACTTTTGTCGGACGAAGGAATACAAGTATTTTATCAAGTTATTCCTACGTCTTTTCTCAATTTACAGACTGCAACAAAGTGAAAGAATTTCAAAAAGGCCATGGGGAATGGGTAGATGTAATGAAAGAAATTTTAACCAAGACGGGAACGGTTGTAAAAGTATATGCTGATAATGACTTGAGAATTAATTTTACTTCTTCCGTGTGGACCATGAACCCACTTGCTGTCAATTTGGTACGTACTGAAAGACCCGTAGAAGTCCTTGAAACAAATAACTCGATGTACGCTAATGCACATCGCCGGGAAGAATCAAGTAATAATACTTGTTTATAAATAAAGGCTTTTATTTATTTTAGGAATCTAATGCTAATGTTGAATTCTCGAATTAGTTGAATTACTTCTATGTTTCCTATTTTGTTAGGCCAAGATCCTATGTCATCTATGTTACCCTTGCTGGACGACGTATCTGCTGAACCATCGACTGTTAGTATAGAACGTTTCGTCCGTGATGCCGCACAAGGTCGAGTGGATGCTATAAAAAAGATTATCCCAAAAGTCAAAGATAGAGTAAGCTTTGCGTTGCCTATTCATTCGTATTTTTTCGTTTTTTTACTATGATTATAAAAATTATACTGCGTTATCATCCTGAAAATTGAATGATGACTATGTTCTAAATGAGATACTGTTAAAAACTGTTCATTGAAAATCTTTCTTATGAATTCTTTACACATCTGATAATTCTTTCAGCTTAATAACAAAAGTGGGGGGAAAACCGCGCTTATGGTGGCAGCACATCAAGGACATATGGAAATTGTAGTAATTTTGATTGCTGCGGGTTCGAATCTCGAAATTGCCGATGATGACGGTGACACTGCGCTTCACTATAGTAGCTTCGGAAACCAAGCACTCGTAATGGATTTGTTACTAAAAGCCGGAGCGTTGGTTAATAAAGTTAATAAAGGAAAGTGCACACCACTTCATGTTGCTGTCAACAAGCAGTTCCTAGATTGCGTTAAAACGTTGCTCAAATATAAGTGTAATGTCAATATCCAGGTACTTCTAGTCTATAGTCAACACAAATTTTGTTCTGCACTATTATACGATTTGATTATATATCACAGTATATTAATTAATTGTCGTTCATTCTGAAGGACTCGTACGGAGACACAGCTTTACATGACGCGATAGGCAAAGACCACCGAGATATTATTCACTGCTTTATGAATACTCCTGGAACTGATTTTACATTAAAAAATAGCCGGTAATGATTATTTATTGTGGTGTTATAACAGTAACCGTAAATGATTACTACTTATTGTTTAAATACTTAATAATAATGCGTAAATATTTCTTTTCTACCTGAAAAAGCGGCTTCAACGTAATGCATCATGCAAGTTTGAAGGGAAATCATTAGTAAGTTTTCCAAGTTATGTACTGTTGACTGTACATGCAATAGTTTCTCAACTTTGTTTCATCCATGGTTTAGTGCGGTGGGGAAGTTGCTGAGTAAAGCACGACAGTTAGTGGACGTGAAAAAAGATGACGGTATATTTATATATAAAATGATATTTAATTAATTAAAAAATATTTATATATATAAAAATAGGGTTTGCTTGCCTGCACCTTGCCGCCTTGAATGGCCACTATATGGTGGTTGAAACCCTTATTCAAGAAGGTCAAGCTGAAATCGATATCAGAAATAACCGGAAGCAAACAGGTATAAAAGCAAATTAAACATATGAACAAACAGTTAATTATGTAATGACATATATTTCCAGCATTGACACTTGCAGCAGCACAAGGACACTGTGGCTTGGTGGAATTGTTGGTTTCCAAAGGAGCTTCCGTTTCTCCTGAGGATGAAGATGGAGACACGCCCTTACACACTGTATTGTTGAAGCATTTTGACACATATGGACAAAACGGCCACCCACAGCTTCCAAATCCCGTCATCGGTAGTGAATTACGAAAACACGACAATGCTCCTGTGATTGCAGAGGTCAGCAATTTAAATTAGTTTTTTCACTGCCGAGCGTCTACTAAATATGTATGTACCATTTTGAACCAATAGATATTTGCCAAATTAGTGTCCTGTGGCTGGGCTTCTTCTGAAGATGAAACTGGGGCTGCCGCACTATGCTGCTATTTGGCCAACAATGCAGCTGATATTAATAAGAAAAATAGACGTGGCGTGGCTCCCCTTGATCTCATCCGTTCCGATAGACTTAAGGAAATGATTTCCTATTATTCTACTCAGTCGAGGTAAATCTTAATTGAAACATTATGCCCTGCCTTGTTCCGATTTTTTCCTCCTCCTCATGTCTTATGTGTCTTATTTTTCTATATCTAAGGTTGGTTAGCTTACGTTTGACCGATGGCGTGGAAAGACTGGAGCCATCATCTGGTCCCAGTGTTGTTGGGGCTTGCGCCATGCCCTTGCCCAGTGCAGCGGCTTCCAGTGTCCCGTTATCACAAACCTCATCAATTTTTACCGATTTAGAGTGTCGACTTTGTTCCGAGTCTTGTTCACTTGTCTGTAAGTTCAACTTTTAACTTTGTATATATCCTCTTCATTGTTTACGATTGTTTCAGTGTTCGAACCATGTGGACATCGTTGTGGTACGTACATTTATATTTGTCATGTAGTCTCCAAGGATGTACTTAAAGCCATGTTTATGATTATTTCAGTATGCGAAGAATGTTGTGTCAGGATGAAAAAATGTGTAAGCTGTCAACATACAATACACCGTAAAGTGAATCAGTATGGACAAACTATAAGTGCTAGTAGCTCTAGAAATAGTCTAAACACTAGTGCAGAAAGGCTACGATATCTTGAAAATAAGTTTGCTGAAATTGAAGAAACATATTGCTGTTCAATCTGTATGGAAAGGAGACGAAACGTAGCTTTTTTATGTGGGCATGGATCTTGTGAAAGGTGTGCTGACGTCCTTACAACATGTCATATGTGTAGGACTCCTATAAAACAGAAAATCAATCTATACTAATAATCTACTGTACGCCAAAATATTTATTCTTGATCGTTTTTCTTAAGAAAACGACGTTTTAAAATTGTGCAATATTACCCAACCCAATCCTTGACAATTTGAGTAATTAATTACGTTTGCATGATTATGCGAGTCAACTAAACAGCCAGCCACATGAATATTATGAACTTGGCAGGATTTTAAACTTTAACAAATCACAATGTAGTGTTTCATATATTTTATACTCTAGCTACTAATTGAACTATGCCATAAAACTTGTATGGATTAAAACTAGGCAGGTCGTGCTCTTTTATGTGCTGAATTGGTCATCTTAGTCTTTAGCATTCACTAATTTGTAAAATGTTATAAACGTCCAAAGTCGATAATTTTTGTCGCTAAAAAAACATTTTATGTACACACCTGGGAGTATTAATAAAATCGACATTACTTGTTCTTATGTGTCGATAATAGAAAGTACAAATCTTTATTCCTTCAAGATGCTAAATGATTGATTTGATTAGAATAACGGAAATTAATAAGTTATTCTTTCTTTAAAACGGGGAATTTTTCTACTAAAATATTAAATACATTTCGTGTTATCACTTCTATTTCAGGATCTGCATCAACTTCCAAAAAATTTACTCCTTGAATCTTTCTATAGCTGTCCAGTAACCTGCAAAAAAATATTCTTTTAAGCCCCATGCTGCATACACCCAGAAATTATTGAAACGAGACGCACCTTTCTCTGAACTTAATATTTGTAGCAAGAGCTTGTTCCTCCTTGGTATTTGTTGTATTGCGAATCTTATGCCTGTGTATCCTTATGCTTTCACTGACTACGAGGAAAAAGACAATCTGGGGTGTTAAAAGGTCTGTTGGCCAGTGAAACCAGTCTGTGGTCAATTCACTTTCTGATGTTTGGGCTACTGCGTAACAGGCTGTGCTGTGCCAATATCTGATTTGGTGATAAAACATGCACTATTATTATACGCGTATTGAAACCGTGTTGTAAGTTGTAATAATAATATAATCTTTGTGGATATAAAACTGACCTGTCCAGTATGATACCCTTGGTTCCCTTTGAATTTTGAACCTCTTCAGCCACCAAATAGTTACCGATAGAATAATACGCTCTTCGTATCGATTCTCTTTGTTCGTCAAAAAATTCTTTTAAGAATTTCAGACTTTCTGGGGGGGTAACCATTCTTTCCAAGTTCAGCAGGTTTAAAAGCGCATTTGAAACTTTTGTTTTTCCTGAAGTATATGAATTCATTATTATGTAGAAACAAGAAAGGAACAAGAATAAACATAATCAAATTGAGTGTACCACTTCCATCCAACCCTTCCATTACTATAAAAGGCATTTTTGGTTTAATCACAGAAACGGGTTTGAGTTTGGGGTCGAATGTTCGGTAGTCTAATATAGCGTGGGCGTGTGGGGAAGATAGGGAACATACTTTAAAGAGCTGATGTACTTCGGTTGTTTTTGAAACCTTAAATAACAACAACATGGACATGAACATCAAAATGACAGAGTAGTACGTGACATTTGAGTGACATGACTTGCCTCTGAATTTTTCAGCGTGCGGACAGCTTGCTCCAAACTCCGATATACAACTGGAAACTTTTGTAAGTTTGTCATGATTGCACTGCTAATGCTTTGGTTTAAATATTATCAAAAATTGAACATGGTTTTAAGTCATTTATTAAAAAACGATTGATTTTAAAAGCGAGAAATCTTCTACACCTGTTTGATACGACGAGTCTTGTCGTGTTGTTATACAAATCAAATTGAATACATGTAAAGGAATGAACTGTATGAATAAGTAGTCGTTTGTAACAGAATCCCATCATCCCATCCAGTTTAGTGCTGTCATTATATTTTAGCTGATCCCCAACCAACAAATCCTCAAGGCTGTGGAAATCTGTATGCGTAATAACAACTGCTAACGTAATCAGTAATATGAGTTAACATTTACGTAGATGGTCCACTGTTTGCGCTGTATTAATGTGGTACTTGCTTTGCGTTTACTTTGCGTTGCGTGACCGTGATTAGTGTGGATTTTTTTACCAAGTCAAAGCATCTTTCGGAGATTTCAACTGATATTTTCATTCATCATCATTATTATTTTTTTTATTATTTAACACACCCGATCAGAGATGAATCAGGGATGTTAGAACATGCAATCAGTAAAAAGCCGAATGACATTAAAAGTTCAATCTACTGTTCAGCATGGCATGTACTTATGTTATCTGCTCATCTTTTTATGGCCAATAAAATGCAGGATTCATATTCATTTCATATGCAGTGCGAATCGCTTTATTTCATTTTACTTTTAGTTTGAACAACACTAGAAATATGACTAATCAGATCAGAAGTCAACAAATTGTTAAAATATGTGAGATGCAAGTCGTGTATATCAAATGAAGCAAATAAGAGATTATATTTGATATTTGTGTTGGCGTCATTCATTAATAGCTTCACTCAAGAAAGGAGAATTTTACACCACAACTACTAGCATGTTATTAAGATAAAATTCAGGAAGATAAGCATCATTTTTAGTCATCTGACTCAGAGGAGGATGAAACGTTCCATTCTACAGCATCTTTCCGTTTGTAAGTTATTGGACGCTTCCGAGCACTGCAAGTTTTTATAAGAAACAAGCCACAGAGTCATCATGTTAGTCATATTCAACGCTTTGGTTTGGTAAATATAGCAAGTTTATTAAATCAGCATAAAAGCAAAGCGTATGTAAACCATGCATTTAGTTTTGCTTAGGCCATATAAGGTTAGAAACAGGACAAGGTGCTTTCAAAATCGCAATGCACAAAATTAATATATAGAAAAATAGCAGTAATCATTTATTTAATGTTGAATAGAAAATAAAGTATTTGCGTCAATTAATACAAAGCCTCTCAATTCTTATAAAGAAAACAATAATACTTGGTAAAGAAATACCAACAACTAAATAAAATACGTTATTAAAATTAAAAAACAACACCAAATAAAATCGTAACGAAAAATGGGAGCAAATCATGATGGCAGCAACCAAAAAGTCTTGAAGACTCAATCGCTATCACTGGATGATGATCTGAAATGAACATAAAATAAAACTATTAGTATCAAAGGAAATGGCACCTTGTAATCCGTCTCCGTTCCATAAAAGAAGGAGACGTCCGTCCCCTACGTCTAGGAATTGATGGAGTTCTAGATTTTCGAGATCGTTCTGATTTTGGAGAACAAGTTGCAGACTTTGGACTTCGTGATCGAGATCTTGACGATGAATGTTTTGAAGAGTGACTAGAGTGAGAACGACTTCGCGAGGATAAGGAATGACTAGGAGTACGACTTCTAGAATGGGATCGGGAATGGGAGCTGATGGATCGACTTCTGCTTCTGGATTTAGATTGCGATTTCTCACAAGACTTGGATCTGCTTGATAAGGATCTATGGGATCGAGATACGGAAGGTGTTCGGGTACGCGATCTGGATTTCGAATGTCTTGTGATACTTCTGGAGCATGATCTGGACGAGTATTTAGAATCTGAGCTGCTAGATCGAGATCTGTCAGAATGTTGGTTGTGATGACCTAAAGAATTGTTACCCCCGTTGACAAGAACAGAAGGAGTCTGTTCGACAACGCTTGCTAAAAGCGGAATGCATGCTCTTTGAAATGCTTCAATCGGTGATAATTTTCCGTTTGATTTTGGCATTTGTGGTAATGAAGGATAGTATTTATGGTGCCCAGAAAAATCCACGACAGATAGTGAGTATTTTGAATTTTCATCTCCCCCGTTTTCAGACAAATGTTGATCTTGAGTATGATCAGAATCATTGGAATTTCCACTCCCACTGCTCGCTATTGATATACAACATGTTGAAGATGTAGATAACACTGGAGCAGATTTGGTGACATTTCTGTTTCCATCTACTTCTTCATGATCAGACTCCTTTCCACTAGTTTCCCATTCAATTAAGGATTTAGTAACGTGTAGGATGAATTATGAGACTCCCACCCAAGATTTATCTATTTTATCTACTAATACATAAAGCAGTCGACTGCTTACCTATTTTTGCGACTTCTTTTGGACAAGGAATCTCTCCTATTAAATTAGAGAAAACATTAATTAGGACCAGAAGTATGGTTGTGACAGATTGTTTGTGATTATAGACTGTACAACAGTATTTAACTGCCAGCATTATGCTGTTGTTCTCGCAATTCTTTTAGCGAGAACAACATTATGATACCACAATGCTGCAAAGCTCCGCAATGAAGGATGAGGTCATATTATCTAATTTTAAACGAATTTAAACATTTGGAGGCTTAAAATTTTGATTTAAGAAACGAGGGATAGAAAAATGGAGCAAATGTTTCAGAATAAGGAGACGATCACATTTCTATAAATCCCTAAATTATAATTAACAGAGACCATTTTTGATACAGGAAACATTAAAGTAGAGAATGTGTGAGTGACGAGACATTCACTTTGTTTTACCTTCCATCAATCCCCAAGATGACTTCTCCAGAGGTAAAAATAATGAGAAAAAATATATTTCCCTCGTTATTTTGTTAAACGCAAGTAAGTGGAGTCAATACATAAATATTAAAATTGGAAAAATTACTTACAGAAAATACCGTATGAATTTCTCATTTGGCGATGAAAATTTCAATGTCTATGTGTTTACGAAGGGTTGCAACAATAAAAAAGCACCACTCAATATCAGATTAAATGATCAATTTCGAATGCAAATAACCATTCATGAAAAGAATATCCTTTTACTTTAACTCGTTATAAAATGAATTCATAGTTTACAATACAGACAGCAGTGCTAATAAAATATCGGAGAACTAAGCTAATCAATTAACTAGAGAATTTAGCTAATTTAGTTAATTTAGAAGGAAAACAGACATTATTGTATTGGCAAAATTGCCAGTTAGACCAGAGAAATCAGTAATAGTCAAATAGCTTGCATTCATTACTGTAGTAAAAATTATAATAGTATGCAGCACAATTACAAAGAATCATCCGAGAAAACAAAATTACCTATGACGGTGCGACTTTTTGGACTTTTTCTTTTTTTCTTTCTTCCTTTTCTTACGACGAGATTCGTCGTCTGATGATGCAGCGGAGCTCGAGCTGGATCTTTTGCTTCGTTTATGTGACTTTTTCCTTTTCTTTGCTTTCTCCTTCTCTGGTGACTTTTCTTGTGGACCAGGCATTGCAGATTGAATGTCCAGTTTCTCCTACACAAAATATCACCGCAGATGTACTACATAAATTCTTGTTGTAATAAAGCAAGGACACCAGGATAAGGTTATCAGAGAACAAACCTGCTGTTCTTTGGACATGTTTTCACCAAACTTTCCCTCCAATGACTGCCCAGGAATGAAGTCTGCACGAATGCCAAATGCGTCTTTGGCCCTCGAATTTTTCTGCTCCTGAGCTACAGAAAACTCATGGCTATCTTTAACTCTGAAAATAATTAATATCAATGTCATTAATCATTAAGATTCCAACATTGACAACCATTTCACACATAGTACTCGCAAAAACACAAAACAAATTACAAATTAACCTTTTCCGGCGATGACAGCAACAATGACATGAAGTTATTGGTGGCGCAGCGATTAATATGAATCTACATTTCTCTTGAAGCAAACTTGAATGTGAATGATGTGAATCTCTGTCACGTTTTCTACCGTTTATTTCAGATCTTTTCCTAGATCGAGTATGCCTTATGGATGGCTTAATTATCTCCTTTACAATGTTTTCGTCAATTTCAATACTACTTTTGATGACTTTTTGTAATACGACTTGAGAATTATACTCATCATTC
>JAQIWQ010001358.1:0-11090 GCA_034695825.1 Folsomia inoculata
AGATAATTCTGATACCATTAAACAATCGACAGGAATTTGGGGATGGGAATAAAATCAGTGTCCATTTAACCCGTCAAGAAATACGGTTAATTTCCATGAGTTGGATGTGATATGTGATCTACATTTTTCACTACAGAATAAAACATCTCATTTTCTCATTAATAAAATAATTCATGCGTGTTTTATATTCCAACAATTCTTTATGTAAAAGTTGCCGAAAAAAACCAGCATGATGTGCTTGATCCAACATAACGTGCGATGCCTCATTATGAACCAAATATTTTTACATACCTAACCTACAACAATATCCACATCCATCTTTGTTTTTCTGTTTGTATCCAATCACTGACGAAAAACTGGTTTACCTTTGTATATGTAGGGACAAAGATTAGATTTTCTCACGAAATCCTTTCATTTCTACTTTGGTTTGCTGCATAACAGTCGAACTAGTGGCAAAATATCCCATACCAGTTAAAAATGCTGAATAATATAATAATTTTGTGGACTGCAATATTTCTACAAAATTTTTGCGTTTCAGCAGAAGAAAGAAACATCACGTTTATTCTTTCTGCCAAGTGAGTCAATCAACTACATTGTTTCATAGAAGAACTTTGAATTTAAATATTGAACAACATTAACATGTTATCATTTAGAAATTTGCCCTCGAATAAACACGATGATCTTTCCAAGTTGGACCCCTTTGTAAAAGTTTACCAAACCGTCCCTGATAATGCTGAATTGCAAAGTATTGGCAAAACAGAGGCTATTTTAGATGAGGATAATCCTGAGTGGGTGGAAGTGCTGTGGGTAACGTACAAATCTGGATCGTCTCAGGTTTTTAATAATACTTAATTATTAGTCTCATTAAAACACTATTGTCACATAACATTTGTCAAAGGGAAATTGAGACACTTTCTCTATCCACATATTAATTTGTAGAAATTGAGATTCGAAATGAAAGATCGAGATTTGTTAAAACAAGACGATGCCATTGGTGGTGCAGAAGTGGATTTGGATGACTATGTCTCAAAAGGTGAAAAGATCACAGTTGACATCAGTGGAGTCACTGGCGCAACATTAACGATGGAAAAAACCACTCCAATCCGGTTTCGACTGTCTGCAAAGTACTAAAAATCTGCATAGCTATATTACAGATGCTACATTGGCATGATATTAATACTTTACGGTGTGATTTCATGGTTGAATCATTTCTAACGTCTCAGAAATCTTCCAAAGAAAGACAAACCACCAGGAATATTTCAAGCATTTACAAGCGACCAAGGTGAAAGCGATCCTTATGTCAAGTGCTATTTCCGGCGAGGGATAGGAGGACAAGACAGGAAATATGCGACAACATCCACTAAGGACAATGTAATTGATGCAGATTGGAGTGAAGATATTGAATTTGGAAATTATCAACCTGGAACTGATCAGGTTTTTTTAAATTTCGGAACTATAAATTCAGCAGAATATTTAACTAAATATTTTTATTACGCTCTTCAGTTCTGGAGATTCAAAGTGAAAGATGCGGATTCAACCAGTAAGGATGATGATATTGGCGAAGTCGTATTACAAATTGACCAATTTGTGAAAGAAAAAGCTCCCAAAGTGTTAAAACTTCAGTCCATTGAGGATGGAACCGACATTGGAGCAACTTTAACAATAATCCCAATTTAAAGATCAGTTCTATTAGCTATTAGCGTCAGAAGAATCGAATTGAATAATAAAAGGCATATAATATTCGAGTTACAAAGTTTCATTACCCTTTGATAAATTCACTTATTCAAAAATATTCATGTAGCACTTATTGTCAGTATTGGAATCGGATAGTCCTGTTACATTTTGTTTCACCCAGTGTGAAGCGTTTTAAGTTCATTTTCAGATTGTACCGGTGGAGTGTTGGACTTGCTTATGTCGTTTTGCTGATTGATTTGTGTTCCAGAGTTGGGGTTCGAATGTAATTCAAAGGTCATCGTTGTCAATGTTCGAAGCTCAATTACTTGTCTCTGCACTTGTTTAATATCATCGGTCACAGGAGGATCTTCCGATGCTCGGGTACTCCTTGAACGAAAGTAGCGTTGCATCAGTCGACGAATCAGGATCGGATATTTGTGGATCCTATCTTTCCTCTCTTGTTCAGTCTCATCGTCCTCCTTTATAATAAGTATTAGAACGTGTCATGATGAGGAAATTTCCCTTGGACTTGTTACAAATTTAATTACCACATAACAACAATGGGCAAAATTGCATCTGGCTCGTTTGCGATCGGTTTTAGACATGATGGCTTTCACCCATAAAATAAAGTGCCCTATACAGTGGCAGTTTGGAAGGATGTTGAAGGGTGTTATAGTGTCATCTTGCATGTAATGTAACCACACCTGCGTTACATGCATGTTGGCTTAAACATTTATTAATAATGACGTGCCCACATATAGAGAATACCTTTGCCCTTTCATATTTCCATTCCACATTGACATTGTCTTGGATGTTCCCGTAAGTGTTGGACATGACACCCACGAGCATGTTGAACAAGAACGTGACACAAAGTATATGATACGCTTCAAAAATCAATCGTATTCGTTTGAAGGCTTTCTATATTGTCGCAGGCTTGAGAAAAGCTGAATGAATCACTCAC
Source organism: Folsomia inoculata (assembly GCA_034695825.1). Classification (NCBI taxonomy): domain Eukaryota; kingdom Metazoa; phylum Arthropoda; class Collembola; order Entomobryomorpha; family Isotomidae; genus Folsomia; species Folsomia inoculata. The sequence continues at coordinate 2,636 of JAQIWQ010001358.1, forward strand.
CGACAAAAATGATCTTTCCAACACTTTCCGTCGTAAAGTGATGATTAATTACAGCTTTATTGTTGATATTCGCATTCATCGCCGGTAACCCTGGACTTGAGGAATCAGTCATCGTGAATAGTGCCCAGATCAATGATTCCACAGTACTTGGCCAATCGCATAAATTGCATGGAGTTTTTAACCCTTGATAAGGCTTGTACAAGTGCAGAACACCTGCCAAATAGAAATAATTGAAATCAGTGAACTTTATGAGAATATTCTGTTGGTTACACGGTTTGATATTAACATACCTAGTGAGAATGAAAATATAATGATGATGAAGAATACGGCGAATTTTGCAATATCGTTGGTCATTTTACTCAATGCAATCTGCAAGGGACCCAATGTTTCATGGAGAATTATCATTTTGAGAAGTCTTAGGCCTGCCATTGTGCTTGCAATTGCGGTGGTCATTTCGGAAATTAGCAATGTGTCCCATGAATCTAACCACTGTCTCTTTAAAATGTACGGTCTGCTCTGCAGTTGGGATTATATATTCATATGAAACATAATATCTGTAAGTAGGAGTTTATTAATAATCTACTTACAAGTTTTCGCACTGTTCCAAAACTGGATTGAAGATGCCACAAGTCAATCCAAAGTCCAATAGTAATGAGGAAGAAAATGTAATGAATAATTTCAAAGATATTCCAACCATTGAAAAAAAAGCGCTCCGAAGAGACCTTCCAATGTTTCACAAATGAAACGCATTGGCTCAGCACAAAAATGCCCACAATCCAAGGTAAATCTTACAAGGAAGTTTTTTCAATAACATATTTTTTTCTGTTCCTTTCTACATTTCTACATCAGACTTACAGTATGAGGGGGGTCCCATTTGTGAGGTTGCTTTCTCTTCAGAATTCATGCAGAAAAGTACCAGGAGAAAGATGGCATGGGACGCAAAGGCACAGTAATATCTGTACATTGGTGATGTCAGGTATTTCACTATCCAAGAGTCCTCAAAGCAGCAACGAGCGCAGGGGAGTATAATTGAGATAAACGGAAAAAATAATGCGGTGACAGCTATGAATGCGTATTTCAAAAATGATTCCCAATCACTCATTGCAACCCAGGGTTGCTGGTTATTCCATTTTTGATAGAGTACCTAAAAATTAATGCAATTTTATTGCAATTTTGATGTTTTTGTCGGTTTAAGTAATAATCACGTCTTGGGAATTGTAGTGTGCAACAAATTCCTTCTGCTCATAATGAATTGCCAACATTAGTCGTGGGTGTGGACCGGAAGTCCTGCTTCCGTATCCTTTCTGATTTAGGAAAATCATTGTCTCCTCTGTATTTCGACATTGGGCTATATTATACAAAAAACAAGGACAATAATTGGCAAATGTGGTATGATATGGCTAATATGGCATGATATTGTAATCAGCAATGTACCCAACAAATCTACAGGGAACATTTTGATATCTTTAAGAATGTTTTCGTAATCTTCTCTGAATTCTGGTTCTTGAAAAACGCACTGAAACATTATTTTATACATTTAAATTTATTATGCTACGGTAAATTTTTGAATTAACTCACAGTCTGGAGGTCTTTGATGATTTCGAAAGCTTTGAGGATTGGATCGAACGTTTTGTCCGCACCGGCCATAAAAGCCAAATATGTTGGGTTGGCTAAGCCTTTTAAAAGGTGAACTCGGTTGCCTGTCTTTTTCAAATCCTGTGAGATCCTGCAAATAATGTAATTTTGCAAACTGCTTGAGGACGTTACTGTTGCTAATTTATATAGATCACTGATACTTACGGTCCGCATTCGTTACAACTGCATGCTGGCAAATGTACCCTCCCAAGCCGTTCTCCTTTACTATAAAGGAATTCCATTAATTCGTAGTGACCTGACATTGCTGCCATAAGAAGTGGAGTTATATCACCCCCTAAGTAAGAGCCAATCATTGTCGTGTTTATTATTCTGCACTTTTGATAAGAGGACATAATCATGCATACCATAATATTCAGCATTGTCTGGTTTAATTTTCCTTTTTGGGAATAAGGTTGTAACTGTGGCTCGTCTATAACGGGCATATGAAGTACTGATTGAACCAAGTCAAAAACTTAGGAAACTTTTTACGCATCCTTACGTTTTTGATCGCATTGTTTCTTTCCAATTCCATATTTTAAGAACTATCGGAAACATGTTTTGTTTGATGGCTTCTAATAATGCATCATAGACATCGATTTCAAAGTTGTCTTTCAGTAAAATATCAACCATTTGTTCGTCATTGTTCATTACGGCGTGCTGTAGAATACTGAGTTCCTGATGCATTAAATTAACGATTGTTACTTTTATGTCGTATATACATACGCATTTTCTACAAATTATTGATTAGAACCTCTGTATCTTTTTTATTAATGTCAACGCTCCTGTGAACTCGTATAAAATTCTGCACATCCTGTACGAGTCCTTTGTTTACCAGATCGAACAGCTCCTTCTCAAGACTACTGCGCACGTCGATGTCTTCGAATTCATCAGAAGAGTGGTACTAGATTTGGTGAAGTCATACACTTAATTTAGTTGAATCTTAAACTGAGAGGAGCAAAGTAAACAAACTTTATTAAGACCTACTTCATCTTTGACTTCTGTCGTTGTTGTATTGCCATTTGAAGTTGTTGGACTAGGACTTCTAGACGTGGACGATCCTCGAGTCGACACGAGTGTATAAGAGCTGCTGCGTCGGGGTTGTGATGCACGTTTTATGGTGCTCATCTTATCAGAATATGCGACCACTTACAGGAAGTATTAATAGTGCAAACCAGTGCAAAAGTTACGCGAATTTATGGGAAACGCTAGTATTATATGCTGATCAGGATGTTATTATTATCGATCGCTTATCGTTAAATAAAATATCGCGTATCCTTGATTCGCTAATGACAATCCCTGTATAATGATGTCCATGAATCGTTGAAGACTTCAACTCGAAGTCCCTTGGTAACTTCTGATTCTAATAATGAACAGTTTTGTCAGATTTGGTCCTAATTTTATGCAATGTTTGGTCTTCCAATAAAACCTCGTATCACACTGTGACCTACAATCGAGAGACAACAAATCCCTTTCATTAGTCCATGACCACATATATTATGTATTTCCTTTTTCTGATTTTACGAACGTTTCCCAAAGTCATAAGTCATCATATACGCGTTAGTTTTCTTCCATCCGTAATTTTTCATATAAAGTAAAGAAACTGCAATTCATTTACTTTTATTTTATGGTCGATCTGATTTGATTTATAATTTTTAACTGGTCGTAATTGCATGAGTATAATACGAAAAAGTAGCAACGAAAATAGTAAAATACCGGTAAAACTTTGACATAATAATAAACAATTTTTTTTAATTTTAAGGCTAAACGCTGCAATTGTTCGGATTACCTACCAAAATTACTAGACTGATTCTGAAGGGCTTTAGAGTTATTAGATGAAAAATTGCCACAGGTTGAATCTTCCGAGCTGTAATATGTGAGAATTGTCAGTTATTTACTGATTGGAACACTTATTCATACAACGTGTAGTAACGACTTACTACTGTTGGTTCTTCATCTGTCCCCCATTTTGAATGGATATTAGTTTTGCCTTATGCTGTTTTCCGGAATAGTGCTGTTCGGCCGTAACGGCTGATGTGTGATGAACATTGCAAATTGCACATACACCAAAATTTGGGCCTGCTCCACCTATAACAAAAAAAGTCAAATATAAATCTCACCCGCATATCTAACATTTAACTAACTGCCCGACCTTCTTTCTTCGGTTTTTTTCTACCAGGACCTGGAGGGGCTAACGCTGCTCTATAGGCTGGTATAAATTCGGATGTTTGATGAATCCGGTCACCCCCTGCGGTTCGCTTAAAACCAGACCTTTGGTTATTATTAGGGGGTGGTGGTGGTGCAGTTGATCGATCAAATCCATGTTGATTCTGATAAAATGCAGCAGGACCATTGTTTCCTCGGAATGACTGTTGCTGTTGTTGGTTTTGTTGGGAATACAAGGCTACTCCATTTTTCTTCTGAAGCCAGCCTACTGGCTTAACGGTACCAGAAATTGGACCTGGTCCTGTCTTATAGTTATTTTGTTGATAGTTTCGTTGGTGCATTTTACTAGGATTATCCTGAATCCAAACTTCTGCAGCACGGATATGACGCCGTCCTTTATAATGATCCCTTGCCACAACAGGAGAGCTGAGCTGTAGCATAAAGACTGACATTCACATCGCATTTCCCTTTGTGTATAGACTTTAAAACAGTAACTTACCGTCAATTTGCACAACTTGCAGTACAACGGTTGAAACATTTCCCTCAATTCCTTTGGCCAAGTGGGGTCAATGATATCCTCATACAGCAACAAATTTTGCTGCCTAGTTTCTTCAAACTGTGTTTTTACAGATTCAGTCATTTTCTTCAAATCGTTATCATCAATAATAACGGGGATAAAGGGGAGATCTGCATTTTTTTCAACAAAGGTTGTTCCACATTGTTTCGCACCTAATAATAATGCAATAAATATATTAATGACGCAAAAATTAATTACTAAATATACAGATGTATACCATCATGTAAGGACTGCGCCAACTGAGCACTCATGTACGGAAATAGTGGAGGAAGTGGGGGTAAAACTAAGGGGGCAAAAGTTCCATCCGGATTCATAATCGGTCCAGGTGGAGGAAATGTTTCTATCGAAGAAGCAGGCGGTTCTGATGTCCCTGGTGGTAACAATGGCTCCTCTAAATATTTGCTTGATATAAAACTGATGGGTTGTGGAGGTCTTGGGGGTGGGGGTGGAGGAGCATTAAAACTATTCTGCATAACTCCATTGTTAGGATTTCGATAGGATGAGTTCCCTACAAAAACGAAATTTCATTACTTATCATCATCTTATCAGAGTCCCATCATAAACCATTACAGTTGGTATTGTATAATGGAGGTCGTGGCGTTATCTGTGACTGCGGTCGTGGTGTAAAAGATGGATCTCTATTTCCTCCTCCCAGACGAAGATTATGAGGTTGAGAATTTGGAAAATTTAACCGTGGATGTGGAGGACGAGGTTGACTTTGTGTAGGATAAGTCGGGAGGTTTGCCATCGGACAAGACAAGAGTGGGATGAATAGGATTTGATAATCTATTTATTTGCGAATATGATATTGAATATCCTTAAGTTGTCACTCACCCACTAGAACAAACAGAAGAAAAGAATTAATAAAATAATGAAGCTTTTTTTGGTGAAATTAGAAAAGTCCAACCTTTCATAGTTTAAATTCTATCCATATTCACTAGAAACTGTAGAGAGAAGTGATTGATGGATTTTTATATTATTTAATCAGTTTCTTCTGCCCTTATTATAGATGTTTCTTTTTGTTTTACGATTACCTTAATTTAAACTATTTGTTATTGTTAAAAAATCAACATTTTTTCATGAACATGGAATGAGGTTCGAGGATGCCGCTTGGGCTGCGCTTTCTTTGTGCTAAGAGCAGTATGCTGCAGAATTTTTCATACTACCATCGGACAACCCATGTGTATGTGATTTTATCAAAAATTTGTCACTTCTGGTTAGGCTATGCAAAATATTTATGTACATTCGAAAGGAATTGAAGTAGTTGCAGTTTAATAGGTGCTTATAAAAGTTTCAAAATTATTCTCGACATTTGGAAACTGCATTTAGAAATTGGAAATATACAAATTTTTATACAAATATTCATAAGAATTTGTTAAGCTTCATCAGTCCAAACCCGACCTAGTACTAGGCTTTGAAGTTTAGTCGTCACAAGTAAAACTGAGAATAATCTCACTTTCACAAGCTCATCAAATCCTGATAATATCTTATAACATGGCATAGTAGTGGCAAAGAATTAATTTACAGTCATCCGGTACTACTTAAATCAAAATCTGATTCTTCAAAAGTTTTGGTCATCCTGAAGAAGATTTCAGCTCCTGAAGGATGAATTGTAATCATTTCATCGATATCTGATTTCTTCACTTTTAACTTTATCGGCACAGCAAATCCTTGTATAATATCTCCAGCATTAGGACCCAAATAGTGTAGTCCAACAACACGTTCATCTTCGGATTTTAGAGTTATCATTTTGGCGTAGCAAATTGATTTATGTCTGCATAAAATAAGACATGAATGAAATTATTGAAAAATTGTCAAAATATTGGATTTTTTGTATAAGCTACGTACCTGCTGCTACTCCCAAGTTGATACTGTAATGGTATTCGTCTGGCATGGTAGACTTCTATGTTGGTCTCTCCTCCATGTTCTATGACAGCAGCTTCTTCTGACAAACCCAAACATGCGTAGGAATGAGGATATGTTAAGAGAAATTTTGGCATCACTTGGTCATATTCCATGCTATGGGTGTGACCGTGGTACAGTCTTTTGCTTAAATTGATCCCAGCTTGATATGCCACCGAGACTTCAGTTGGACGTTGAGAAGCGCAATCTCCAAGGGCAAAGACGTCTTCTGCTGTGGTCATATCTTGGCTGTCCACCCAGATCTTGTGAGTATCGTCGTCAGTCAGCACCTCTGCAGAACATTAAACTTCAATGAATATAGACTGAAATTGCAGACTTTATGAAAGAAACTACCAGCTTTTTGCAGTTTTAGCAACGGCGAAGCAGGTTTCTTTCCTATTGCAAGAACAATAGTATCATAATCTTTATTAGATCTTTCTACAGTTTGGATGTGTTTCGAGGCCACTGTGAGTATTCTTCTTGAATTGATTGGAGAGGTCACCGGTGTTTCTTGATCGTCGGTAGTTATTTCCAATGGTGTCCAGCCAATCACAACTTTTACTCCACGGCTGTGCAAATTCTCCAGAATGAGGGTTGCCATTCTCCGATCAAAGCCATTCAAAACTGGTGATCGAGACATGATTGTGACATCAATGTTAAGGCCACTTAGAAGCCCTGCACACTCAATAGCATCCGGTCCTCCTCCAACAATCAAAACTCGCCCTGGGTGGTGTCTCATTGAAAATATATCATCCACCGTGATGCAATTCCCTGGTGCTCCCGGAATGTCCAAATAACGATATGTCGAACCAACGGCGATTACAATTTTCTGCAAATATGAACATGAAATGAAAAACCTCGTTAATTAACAAAAATGACGAACCTCTCCTGTGATATACTCCTGCGTTTTGTCCTCATGGGTCAACATGATTCTATGAGGTCCGTCAAACTCAAAGTTTGCCTTATAGTATTGGATCCCTTTGTAGTGTTGGAGGTTAAACTGTCGTTCATCATTCAACATCGAGATGTGACTTTGGATATTGTCCACTAACGTTGTCCAATCATTTGTAAAGAGTGATTTCTGAACTTGTTGGTCTTGTCCTTCGATTGTTTTTTTCCCGTCCTTCTCAACTGGAACAGACCATCCAAAAGGGAATGAATTCCGCTTGTCCACTGTGTCCCCAACCACGCTGGCATAATTCATTAACATTTTGGGAACACATCCCACGCTGACACAACTCGCACCAAAACGCCAATTCAAGCTCTTTATTGAACTGATTGGTGAAGAATCACAAATTGCTACTTTCTTTCCCATTTTGGCAGCTTCTTTCGCCACACTATTTCCCCCAGCTCCATTTCCCAGAATAATAAGCTCAAAGTCATACTCTGAGTTGGTTGTACTGTCATCTAATTCGACGTCCTGTGTAAATAATGATTATCACTTCCATAATCAATAGGTGAAAGAAAGGGTTTCTGTATAATATTTAATGTACTACCTCTCCAATGGTTAGTAACTCTTCATCTTTTGACTGCGATTTAATTTCCCTTTGCATTTTTCTAGAACCAGGATGGTATTTTTCGGATTTTGGTTGTTGAGAACAATTATTACAATCAGCCTCAGCAATCTCAGCAATCTACAGTAAGAAAAGCATTAATATAGTATCTCTCGAGTTCATTGAAATAACAATTCGACTATTATTCCATCATTCCCATTTCAGTCTCACTTTGTTTTCAAAGAACTCGACAGTTTCCTGAACGCTAGAGCCAGCAGCAACGTTGACAGACGCGACTTCGACTTCGTCCCCGGATTCCACAACTTTCCCAATAGTGGAGTCCATCATTCCAAATGATGGAAGTGAATTTTAATCACTAGTCGCTAATAAATGGCGCACAGGTCACAGATAATATTATCTGCATCATATTATGATAAAAAAGGTCCGTTAATCGTGACCTTGGCGATTTAGTCAAAGCAAAAAGCTTATTGTATTTCACGCCCTGTACAACATTTTCCAGTGCTTAGTTTATAGTAACTAATGGAAATTAATAATTTCAAGGGGCTCCCTTGTATACCAAATTTTTGTCTGCCCTGTTTTGTACTTAGTAAAACCTATCGTACAGCTTTGCTAAGCCCGACCAAGTTTATTACAATTTTCGTTCATATTTGTCATTGGTATTGGT
>JAQIWQ010001359.1:0-11089 GCA_034695825.1 Folsomia inoculata
ACATTTTGGCATAAACGTCGGATAATTGATGCAATTCAAATGGAACAAATTAGAACTCCTTCATCATCAATGCTCCATTTGATGACAATTGCAATTTTCGAGTACGAGGCATAAACCTTAAAAATTGATGCGACTGAAATATACAATTTCATTTGGTGATTAATTAATCTGCTGCAATGTCAAGGCTTTATATGTATTTTAGCAAAATCGTCATTTAAGTATATATCTGTAAAATTAATTTTGCCCTCGAATTTGCATTAATAGGAATTCTTTATGTATCAGCAAAATTAGATTTGTGCTTGAAATTACACTTTTATAATGTGAACGCTTCATATTATTTGCAAAGTTGTAATTGCTGAATTGTTGAGACAAATGAAGATAAAATCTTGTAAACAAAGTTGTAATTGCTGAAAACCTTGAAACGTTTAGATAGTGACAACATTTATAGTCAAAATGTTGAGAAAATTAGATGCTGAAATATTTGGAACATTTAAAACTAAAATATTAGGAAAAGTTAATGCTGAAATGTTTGGAAAGTTTAAAGCTGAGACGTTGGAACAATTGATACAAAAGGCGAGCTCTTTTTACCGTATGCAGTGGTTTATTTCCTACATAACTGAAAGTATTTAAGCGTATGAATGATGCTCATTTTGGACAATAAATAATGTCGATCATTGCTAAGCAGTTATGTATGTATACCACGGAATAACTACAAGATAGGCTTTAATGGAACCGTTGACAGTTGGTGTATTAAAAACTGTTTTAAGAGGTTGTGTAAATTATTGCCCGTTATAATTGTTCCAAAATTGTATCTCACTTTGTATTATGTCTGAAAATTATATCACATCTCAATGCTTCAACAATGGATGCAATTTGTGTTCACATTGATGCGATTTGGTTCCGATTTCCGAATTGATTACCTAAAAGTCAGAAGAAACATAATTCGCTCCAGTGCATACATAGTCTTAAGAGGATAATTATTGCATTATCTCATTCCCTAGCTTTATTCCCTGGTTCTGCTACTACTGCTGCTTTATTAAAATGAACTGTAAACGAGGGTACGCTTATTGGTGTGTCGGATGTTGATTGGCTGGGAGTGAAGAAAACCTTCAATCATCAATGATGATGCCATGACCCTTCAAAAAATTCGGAAGGCACTCATACGACAACCATTATTCGTTAAAATTAAACAGGTGATATGAGAAAACTGTGTACTCAAAAGTCAGACCAAGTGGATTTAAAATTTAAATGCCGAGTTGGTCCAGGAAAGGTAAGTAATGGAACAAAACGATCGTTGTAGGGTTGGAGTCATATCGTCTATCCTGTAATCAATGAAATTAGAGTTTAGAGTGCCCACCATTTGATCTCTTACTTCGCCAAAGCACATTTTCCCAAACAACAACGGTCTTTAATATTGGTTTGGAAATAAATGAAAATAATGCATTTGATTGCTCCTACCTACCACGACCAACCCATGGCCACAACAAGTTAAGTTGGGAAAAAACAAACTTCCAAACAACTTGAGGAAAATGGGGTTCGCATATCTAAAAAACCATCGCTCTCATGTTGAGTCTACTGCATTATTAATTTGCTTAGAATGGAGAAAGTGCCTTGGCCTGTATATGGGGAATGGACAGACAGACGGACACTGTAATTGCATCCCTGCAGCACCATATACGACCATGCATGCATCACTGCCACTATCACAACTACGCAAATGTGTATGGTCTCTGTCATCATTGGTCAGCGCAAGGAAGTTGGGTGGCATTTGGCTGCCAAGGTGGAGGACAGAAGTGAGTTAGAAGACCAGGGAAGAGGAAATTTGTTGTCTTCCGGCTTTGTTAAAACTTTGGAGATGACAAAAGAAGTTGGTGAAGAGACGTTGGCGTTGTTAAACCGCAACCGTATGCCATTCTCCCACTCACTCTTTCCAATCTTCATTCAAACAACATTGCCCAAAAACCAACACATTCTCCCTGGCCCCGAGGAGTATGCATACGGGTTATCTACGTTTGAGATCGATAAAGAGGAGAGAGCAAGAAAAAGTCTCAAAAATGTGCTTCCCTTTCAGGATGGTCCGAGCTTATGGCATCGAGTGTGCGCTCCCTCCGTAATCGATAAGCCAAACACTTTCCTCCAGGTTACCCTTCCCCACCACGACAAGTGAGAACTGCTTCCCACTATTTGCTCACTCGCTCTTTGTCAATCCGCGATGGGCGTCTTTCTCCACACATTCGCACTCACAAGACTTCCGACTTTTCTCCAGACTGCAAACAATGCAACGTCGTACACAATTTATGTGTAACTCATCACACTACCAACACCACCAGCCTGCTCCATCTCTCACTTTTGCAGTAGGCAGCATATTGACATGTTAAAATGGGGAACAATTACCGGGATATACTAATTGTTCATTCAATCTAATTGTTGAGTTTACATAATAAAGTGATGAATAGAATCATCTCATGTTTTTGTTTGTTTTGAATGTAATGCCCCATGCAAGACACATGATGATGATGCACGCACTATGAGCTGAATAAAGTGCAACTCAAAACCATACAATGCATCTGAAAACCAAGAAAAGCTCATTCGTTGTCTTGTGGTTATCAGCGTTGCGGATGAAATGCTAAACAAATGGGAGACGAATAAGTAAGCACAAAAGCAGAGGAAGAGGATGCGGAAAACGATTTATTTCAATCTCATGGACGAAGGGATTTGATATCTGCTTCTCTTTCCCCAATGAAGATGAAATAGCCCCAGTTAGTCGTGGCTGTGACTTTGAATTTGCTTCAAGACCTGCACACCGTGGACAGTCCATGAAAATTGTCAGACATCATGTAAAAGCTCAAATCTCTCCCTTTCCCAAACAGCAAAAGATCGTTGTCATGCAATGGGTGAACCCTGCATTTGGGGGCTTTCATGGTTTCATAGTTGATGGCTTGATTTGATAGTTGTGGGATGTAGTGGGATTAGATTAATCTACACAGCCGCCAAGAAGACAAGTGTAGCGTCAAAAACATCGCGACGGTTTCCACCACCAGATTCACTTCGTCAGAGAAAATATCTCTCTCAATTCATACTCCAAATCCTCGTCACACCACAAGAGAACAAACGAGAGTGGATGCGATGGATGTCTTACTGCGGTATCTTTAACTCTGATCCCCTTAATTCCAAAAGAAACTTGTATGCCATGCATTTCAACTTATTCACTTTATAGGAACATGATATACCTAGTTATATAAGGACATTTCTAGCCTGCTAAAACGTTGACAAACAGTGCACGTTAGATTTACAGAAGTGTTTTTGAAGTTTGTTGTGACATATGGATTTAAGTGCTTACGTATGCGTATATAGCAAATAAAAATGCTACAAAATTGAAGAGGTAAATAAAATATGCATCGCCACACAAAGTTTGTCGATCCCTATATCGCTTGCGTTTGTTTATATACCTGCAAATGTAAGCACATTTGCAGGTCTCCTTGGTATGACATGTTGGTTGAATTGGAGGTAGCACTTTTGAACGCCATTTCTCTTCCATTCTTTGTTGTCTCTGCTTATTTACGTTGTCTCTGAGAGTTAAAATTACAGAGGTGAGTTCAATTCGACTGGGTTGCTGAATTATTGATATGATTTTGAAATTTGATAATCTAGAGGATGAAAGTAGATGAAAAATGTGTCTGGACAATACAACACGGTTCTTCCATTCCACGCTCATTTTTTATTCAACGTTGCCACCCAGAAAATTGCAAATCGTCCACAGCCCACCCCTCCGACTGCCAATTTATCCAATTTAAACACGGGCATAAGTCTAAAATGGGTGGGATATTATTTGATCATCAACTAAAAAATAATTATTGGTCAACCCGTATATAAATAATTTACAAGGTGGATTTGTCTTATATTTGAGCGATACATATGGAACAGTCGATATTCAGCCTTGTTTCTCCCGATATTTCTGACAATTTTTAAACGATTTGTTTTAAGTTTTAACAATAGATATTCATTTTATTGCTCAGACTTTCAACATTTTTTCCAAACATCAAGCAATGGGAAGGTACCCAATTTTGACTAATTCGATTCCATCTGACTGCGTCGGGTTTGGTTACTGCCACAACTATGATTGCTCTAAACATTCCGCTTTCTTGCAGGCTGTGTGCTAAAGTGTCATTTATGGCCATTCTTTGATCAACGGCTACGGCATTCAGCTTAAAAAGTAACTGAACTTGGAAGCGTAATGAAACAGACTAGCCATTAGCCATATCTAGAGGAAATAATAAGTCGGTTGAGGAGACGATTCAACTCTGATGCCGATATCAACACTAACCAGTTGACGTAAAGAGTGTTGTTTGAAGAGAATGTTGGAGCAAATTAAGGTTACTGCAGTAAAAGGTTAAATAAACGGAGGGGACGGGCGAAAGATTGATTGTCGTCTCACCGTGGCATCGTATTTCTTTGCAGCGAAATCAACCTCAAACTTGGGGGCATCCATCCCAACAAATCCACCGGCTGATACCTATAACCAAATTATGACCATGTGGATATGCATTCACCCAAAAAAATACAAGTGTTGAGCAAGCAACTTAAATGAGTTGGTTGCAAAGAAGTTGGTTTAATGGTGGCCAAGAGAGGTGAGATGACGATTGTTTTACGCGTCCCAGGTGGAGGACAGGTTGGTTGTTTGGATGGTTGGACGACCATTAGTTGGACGACAATAAAAGGCCGACAACTAAGCAATGTGGTGACTGTGGAGAGTGTTTGAAACTATGCAAAGAGCCGACGGGGGTGTCAGAATAGTCAGAAAGCATCACGTTCAATCGGAATTACTTTCTACTAGAAGAATATTTGGATTTCTTGATGTACCTGTCTTGTAGCATTAAGTGACTTTGGTTGCTGCATTATTTACTCACAGATTTCGGTTGCTTGTTTGGCCAATTTGTGGCATCTTCTTGGTTCTAAATGAACTCGCTCCCTGTACAAAAAGAAACCACCAATGACCAAACGTGTCCCAATGGAGAAATTCTTTCACGCCGTCATTAGTCAACTCTCGATGATTTTGTAAATTGAGAGGCATATAGTATAGTCCTGTAATAAAGCGCAGATTAAATTGAGCACTTTTTATGCAAGATTGGGTGGCTGACAATGATGTGGTCAGAACCATTCCGTGTCGCAACCCACGCGTTTGCTGCGGCACATCACAATCCAATCGAACATGAATGGATTAGAATCAGTAGGAATTTTTCGATAACAAACTGCTCATTGGAGGCGTTTTGTGCAATTTTCTCAGTCACGCTATGAGCTAATTTCGCAAAAAAGTGAGCTGCTTTGCTGTATTTTGCTCATGCCATGAATTCAATTCCATTCTAAGCAATCAAATAACAGGAGTCCGTATGCCTTCTTGTTGATGTTGAGCGAGCAGAGAAAAAATAATTGTCGTAATGGACCAAGACAATGAGAGGTGGAAAAGATAACGCCCAAAACCACAGCTCGTTTTACATACAATTTACTCTTTCTTATTTGTCTTTTCTTGTTTTATGTGATGTGATCCTTGTCAGCAATGAAACAAGAAGACGAGTGGCATGTTTTCCTCTTTCTTGCTTGCAACTCAACCAGTTAGTTAAACTCAACTCACAGTATTGAATTACTGCCGGGTCAGCGTTATTGCTGTCATCATGCAAATTTTACGGTTGCGTCTAATACTCACAATTTGATTTAACTGTAAAGCAGAAACCATCAAACCATTTTATTCCAATTGTTTTCAGGAGGAATGTATAACCTATGTTTGGTATACAAGTTGAGGAATGATTGATAAAATAAAATTTCACTGGGTACATAAAAGGCAAGCATAGGATTTTTAAGCATTTGATGGCCAGAAAATTTAGGGTCGCAACCACTATGGATAATAAATCATTAATATAAATTGAAAACTGTTTGTTTGTTTCTGCAACAAAAGGTCTTAAATTTTGGAGAAATTAAATGAGACAGATCAAACGTTGCGGTGCGGTGATACCCGTCCATTTCCCATTTATTGTTATAAAGAAATATATGTGCCCTGTATTACCGGCTCATCTGGTCTCATCTCTCTCTTTATATTGTTAAACAAATAATCCAGTTGTAACAACTACAACATTGAATCCATGACATACGTCGAATGGCTAATAAATAATAGTGCTTTTCATTAGGTGGTGGCTGACCCACCAGAGCAAAGTGGAGCCCAATAAATAAGCGTACTAGGTGCTTCTTGACGTAGGCAGGGATTAGGAAATCATGAGCAGAGAGAGAGTAAGTTAAGACCCCCATCGATGCCTTCTCTTGGTCTTAATTGTCTTGGTGAAATCCTCTTTACACCTTTGCCCTTTTGTCCCATGTTACAGACAACTCCTGCCAATAATTGGTTCTGGGCCAGACTCCACACCACTGTATCAGTACCACAGCAATAAACCTTTCGGGACCCACACTGCTCCCCCTGCAGACCGAGAGCGATTTTAGAGTGTGGGAGGAAGCCTACGGTGGGCATTTTATGCGGCAAGTAGGTCGCACTGAGAATGGAATTACTGATAAAAAAGAGATGCTCTGGTTGTGGCGACCAGAGGACCACTGGATGGGAAGCCATGTAGTAGTTATAATATGCTCATAGTGACAAGGTAGAGAGAGTGATGGGGGAACTAATTAGGAGGAGAGTTAAACCGGGCCGATTAGAAGCAGGACATATAAGGCGTCGCAAAGAGAGGATTTACTTATTAAGCATTGTAAGTGAGGAGGACAGCGATAAAAAAGCGGGTTTAAGCCATGTCAGTGCATGTTTTAGGGCGGCGTGACTGTAAGTAAGATGACTTGAGTCTGATACTGCAAAACTCGTCCATCCATCAAACTCGTCTTTTGACAAGGGTTGCAGTAGCCATGTCCAGTCCATTCTACATGCATCACCAACTTGTCCACTTTCCCCTTTTGATGCTCCGATCAGTTAATGGGAACGACATCAAACGAAAAGTCAAAATTGCTCTGATCTTCCCTCATCCTCTCTCTCTCTCTTGACAGTTCTCTCCCTATCGATTTCTCCTCATCATCAGTCCAACAAACTAACAAGCCCAACTAAACCAAGGAACCGCATCTCTCTCTGATGGACATATACATAGAATGGACATGGATGGGATTTTTCATTCAGAACCAATTCCATCCATGGCCCACACCCTAATTGATTTAATTCACAACACGAACAAGAAACTCGCTCATCCCTGTTTGTCAGCTCATTGGAAATAAAAAGAAAAAAATGCAAGGAATAAAGAAAGACAAGGGCGGTGGAGCTCATTTCCCTGCCGGTTTATCTTTGAGAAGAGACGCGTCGTTGAGTTTTTCCAAATTGTTGACCCCGTGTAAATATTTGTTTTCATTTCAATTAATTAAATGGTGATTGATGGTAAACCCATATAAGTAAGTGGCGTGGAATGGATTTTTGTCTATGAGCACAAGTATTATTATTGTCTGATTCATAAATCATTTACGGGCCTGACGCAAGGAATTGGTTTCAAAGCAGAGTGTCTGGAGCGAGGCAGGCGCAGGCAGCCAGGTCTCGCCTGCATGGCCTGGACTTTTCTTTTTATTTGTTTGTCTAAATATGAGCTGTAAGCATATTTTCGGAGGTGATCCTCGTTAATTTTGATGCATATATGTATATGGTGGGTAGGGCATGAAGGCAACCAACAAGAACGTGTTCCACACCGCATTACTCCTCTCCATGACCACTCATTATCATCTTCTACGTACCAAGGTGGAATTCTCCAAATTAGACGAGCAGATTCATTCATGTAATGTAACGAGCTGGGACAGACAGGTAGGATGTTCCTCTTATTATCATGTGTGGGGCTAAATGAACTATGCGTGGAATGTTCTCACTCCTGCCCATTTCCCATACACCAAGATGGACATCACTGAGAGACCACCCTAATAACAAACAAGAACAACATTTCACTCTCACCCACTTATTTTACAAACAAACTGCAAATATTATTTCATCATGAAAAGAAAGTGAGACAGAACAGAACTACAGCCATCATGGGGTCATTTTGATACTGTACTTGCTCGTATCAGTATTCCTCTTGTATGCACACACACACTCTACAAGACCTCATCAATTCCAAACTAATAAATCATATAAAATTGCTGCCAATCTACAAATTGCAATCATTCACAACACGATATTATAGTAGCTGCTGGTGTGATGATGATGATGATGATTTTCTGTGAAATTTCTTGTTCGAAGGGGATGGATTCACCTTTTGTGTCATTATTATTATGTATCACTTTGTGGTCATTACTACCATTCGGTTTGTATAGCCTAAATGCTACCTCTTGTACTTCCCTACCAAACCAAAGTCATTTAATACATTGGGACCACAAAATGAACGTCCAATATGCTCATCTTGATTGTCTTTTCATCACGTATTGTGTTTAGTTTTTTCCACAACCGACACTCCCACTTCCTTCGCAGTCGAATTATTAGTCATCAGTATCACTCACTTCATGCTGCGGTTTACTACATCGGGAATTGCGTTCCCCTATACCCAAACATTTTGCCCGACGTGTTGTCGACGCTCCCTATGGGGACTAGATCAGTTTAACCCGTAGAATGATTTTAAGACGTGACATACAAGAGCAGTGTGGTAATATGTATGGGGACTGAACTGAGTAATAAATAAGTGCTCAAAACTTTAAGGAAACAAGTTCCCAAATACTGGATGGCGATGAGTGACTGGATAGGAGAATGTTATCAGCATTTTAAGTGGTTGTTGGATTCATTTCTCAACATTTGATAACGCAGAGCATGAACTGGACCCTTCACTTATTTGGATGTTGATAAAGACGTACTCGACTGGTGTGACATAACAGGATTTGGATTGGAGACTGCTTCTGTTTTACTCATGTACTCTCTCATCTTAGATTGTGAAGCTGCTCGGAGGCAGTGATTCGATAAATTCAGAAGTGAGCTAGTCATGTGTGTTAGGAGCATGATTATTTGTGGAATATAACATTCTAAGCGACACTTTCTCTATTCCGTGTAATGTCACCCACAGGCTGACAACCAATCTGTCTACGAAAGCAAGCAAAGTAGAGTGTGTAGCTGACTGGGCTCTTTACTCACATGGCTGCGTTATTGCAACACCAACCAACAACCATTCCCATAACATTCAGAATGATCAGAATACCGGCAGTTGCAGTTATATGTAGTAAAAGCAATAATGCATATGAAAGAGGAGACAACGCATTCAAAAACATGCCATGAAAAATAGTGCAACATTATGCACATTTTGTATGACAGACTGCTATTCTGACGAGTCTCTGGTCTCCCATCTTTCAGTCGGAATGATACACTTTATGCGTCATAAAAATGATACACAAGTCTTGCATGCTAACATTAAGGTCATGATACGAACGGAGCCAATGTGTCAGAGCAAGTTGTGGAGAAACTAACAAGCGGGGAACAGCTAACTGGAGTAGCAAAGTTTATTTATTGCACCAGAATCGTTATAATATGCAACCAGGACGAGTATCACTTTCAATCTCATTCCAGTTGCCCTTTAACTTTTCCTTCTGCTCTTTTTTTGGGGTCCTCGTGTTGTTGGGTCGAGCTAAAGTTCTTACCACTCACTCGGACAGAATTGAGCTAATTTGCCAACGACTTACTGCTCAGATATGTTAGTTTTGGATGTAGTATTTAGTATTTGTTATTAGGGGTCGGAGAAATGATCCTGGATCGATCCACTACGATCCACTACTATTGAAAATTAAATTAAGAGAACAATGGCATGCCGTTGCATACCTGATGCAGTTAATTGAGCATGGTTTGTTTGCTGTTGCAGATTTGCATCAGAAACTCAATTAGAGAAAGAAAAGGATGGAAAAGGGAATGAGAGAGGCTACAAAGTTGTATTATGCTTCGTAATGAGATGTACTGTGAAGGCAAGCAAAGAGGGTTACATTCGGGGTTAAATGTAGCGTAATGTGAAGAATGTGGCAGGATTCGAGCATTTAAAGGGGTCGCTTGTTACGGGTTGGATAAATCAAGAGGCCATAATTCATCGACGTGTACGGAGTCATTCACAGTCAAGGAGCAAGAGCAAAGAGAATTACAATAATGATATGTGGTTCATTGGATTACCTGGGCATTTTTGAGACAAAAGGCCGTTTCAGATGAGTAAATGACCCCCCGGAGTGAGTAGTCAGCTTACGGCGCCAGTACTCCACTGATCTCTCCAAACGTGAAGGATGGGCTTGACCCTGACATCCCGTCTCATAACCCGCACTCCAACCAGTTCCGGTGACGCCATGGATGCAATCATTTAACCACATCATGTCCGCATATCACATCCGCAATCAGCAAATACATATCCACTCAGCTCCTGCGGATTATGCACAACATTCAAGTGCAATATGGGGTCTGTAGGAGTAAAGAAGAATCTACTCAAATGCCGACAACAACTGTTATCAAATGGCTAAAGCATATAGCTGTCACAAAGAAATGGAATGTTTAAAAGTATGCACATTATTAGATTGTATTTACAGGCATTCCCAGATAAAATCTACGGTGTTAAGAAATGGGTCACTGCAGGGATGTTCTGATGATGTTGGTCTAGTGGAGGTTGTTTATAAAAATACATAAGGAACGCCCGTCATTAAATGAACTGTTGCTAGTTCATCACAGGATAAAGAGCGGAAGAAGAATTATTGGCTGTTGTCGCCAATTTTTTCATAGAATTTGAGGTTGAGTGATTCGGAGATGAGGTGTGTAGCATAATAAAATAGGTGTCCAACTAGGTGGTGATGATGATGGGAGTCGATGTTGGTTACTCTCACATAAGTAGGTACATATGTCGAGGAGATGTTTCCAAAGGATTATAAGAGATAAACGTGTTTTCCACCATGTTTATGACCTATTGAATCAACCAATTTCCCATTGCTAAGGTGCTCAAAGATGTTGTTATACTTCACCATCATCCAGGCGCCACATCCATCACTTCACGGTTTTGAGACCACCGAACCACACCTCTCGGCCAAAACGCTCTTCACAACTCATCTGTCAACAGCACTTGGTTCA
>JAQIWQ010001360.1:0-11088 GCA_034695825.1 Folsomia inoculata
ACGCATTTGGAAAATCACAAGTTACCCCAAGTTACTACCCAGGCAGTGTTGAGCTTGCTCACCGTGGAGCCTGACGCCTTTGGAAAATCACAAGTTACCCCCAGTGACACTAAATGTGTACAAAAAAAGACTAACAAAGTGTTCCCAAGTTGCCCAAAAAGACTAACAAAGTGTTCCAAGTTGCCCCAAAAGACTACCAAAGTGTTCCAAGTTGCCCCAAAAGACTGTCAAACTGTTCAAAGTTGCCCTGAAAGACTACCAAAGTGTTCCAATTCGCCCCAAAAGACTAGAAAAGTGTCCCACGTTACCCCAACGTAATACAAAAGTGTTATATTCTACACGAAGTGAACTTACGTCATCAATTATTCTAATTACCCAGATAGTGTTAGAGTTTACTCTACCGTGGAATCTGACGATTTTAGAAAGTTGTTATTTACTCAAGGTAGAATTTGACTTATATTTTGAGCATTGTACATATAAATGCATATACTGTCCACCCGTACTATTCAACAACATGACGCGTATATTACATTTTGCATCTTTATACATACCGCCTCCGAAAGTTGGGGACCAGCTTTTACGCTTGCTGGTTCTATCAAGTTACAATGAAATATCCCCCCTTCCAGTTTAAAAGTATTCCAAACCGGGTAGGTCTCAGTTTAGCGGCATAGAAAGCTCCATCCGCGAGATGGTTGAAATCTGTGTGACGGTTTTGCGCAAACGACTCTGGTCTTGGAAGAAATAAACTGCATAAGGCTGTGGCTCTATTTCTTTACTTGTTCAACTATGGTTATGTACAATTCATACACTGCAATAAAGCCACAAAAGACTTTACCATATGACTATCTAAACAGGACTTGGGTACATACAAACAAATTGGACTAAAATATCGTTTACCAATCTATAAGTTCTAAGATATTGCAATTATTAATAGATCAGGCAACAATGGACGCATTTGCTGACCTAGGCGAGAGATTCATTGATCGTGTTCACGACTGGACCGAAGACAAAGAGCAGTTTCCCAAGCTGCCCGGATTTTACCAAAAGTTTATAGAGAAGACTAAGATGAAGGATAATGAATTACTCGGAAATATGCCATATCCCTGGTTTCCTCCTACAGCAAGTCAAAAAGCTGTTATTAAAAAAGTGAATGCGTTTTTACACATGCCAAAATATGAGTCCGACTCCAATCCGCTTCGGTTGTTAATTATTGGAGGTACAATTCCATTTATAAAAGAAATTCAAAGAATTAGTATTGAACAACTAATTTGCTTTAGGGAGTGGCTGTGGTAAGACCTGGGTTATTCAGCGCGTGGCATCTCGGTTCCACCAAGAAAATAGAAAATATTTAATCACAGCACCAACCGGGGTAGCATCACACCTTATTGGTAAGCCAAGACAAACCAATTATTGTCACAATTTGTTCACAGTTTAATTTTAGGTGGGGTAACTCTTCATTCTGCATTTTGCGTACCCTATTTAAAAGATTGTAACTGGGAAACTCTTACAAATCAAAGTCAACCTAGCGAAAAACTTAAGGATAGGCTTAGGGATCTTGACTTATTAATAATTGACGAGGTATAATACAAAAAAATAAAAATTTGCATTGTTGCATCACTCTCTTACCTTAAGGTTTCCATGCTTGGTGCCGGATTCCTTAATTTCATCAACCACCAATTGCAAGAATGCTTAGGAAACACTAAGTCATTCGGGGGAATTTCGGTAATTCTTTGCGGTGACATACCTTCTCAAATTCCTCCAATTGGGGACGTCGCATTATATCGCGATCCTGACCGATATGACGATTTTTCTCGCGCTGGGATAAATCTCTACCGATCATTTGAAGATGTCATGATTCTAAGAGAGAATGTCCGTACACAATTCTGTGAAGAACAGAAGCAACTTCTTTTCAACTTACGAAGAAAGAAAGTTGGAACTTCTGATATATTAACGCTCAATAAACGCCTAGAGGCAAATGTCGAGCCGGAGGTTCTGATGACCGATTTCAAAGATTGCCTGAGAATATATCCTCGCCGATCAATGTGCAATGCATATAATCGTCAGAGAATACAACAAGAAAGCATGCCCGTAATCAAGGTTGGCATGAAACAAATACCCAGCACTCCGGAAGTTGTACAAGAGGAACCATTGGTCCTAGGAAAAGGAGTAAAAGTAATGTTGACACGAAATTTGGACACCAATCGCGGGCTTACAACTGGAGCCCGTGGAGTGGTGAAAGGACTCATTTGGGAAAAGAAGAAAGTCCCAGGAAAGGATCTACCGGCCTGTGTCATGGTCGAGTTCGACATTGCAATTCCTGGACCCAAGGTGGAACACAACTGTATACCAATTCCTCCGTGTATCGACTTCTTCCACTGTCGAATAACGGACAAGACTTACAAAATTGAGTCTTTTCCGTTGCGCGTAGCGTATTCAGCAACAATTCACGCTGTACAAGGCCAAACTTTAGACAAAGCTTGCATTTACCTTGATGTCTGTTTTGCCGAAAACCAAGATTACGTCGCTCTCAGTCGAACTAGATCAATTAACGACTTTGTAATTCTGGATCCTAAAATAAATAGAGAGCGCTTCAGAACTCCACGGTTCTTTCAAGGAATTGCTCATCAAAGAGCTGAAATGCGAAGACTCGGCATTTTGGATGAGATCATTGGGAATGATTCAGATTTCTCTTCAGACTTCAGTGACGACTCAGAGCTGGAACAATGCGAATGTGAACAAACGGATTCATGTAATACTGAGCTCGAGTGGAATGAAGATGTAGATGTGCCATTGCCCGAAAGTTTGGTGGATAGTCAGTTGGACATGTTTAAAGACGACTGGATAAAAGAAATTAATGAGAAACATAAGCCGTTGTCTCAGGATAGTGTCGGAACGGCGTCTAAAAAAAAGACCGAAGCCGAACAGCCTATCAATGTAGCGGAGAGTGAGCTGAGTGCGTTTAGAGAGGATTGGATAAAAGAAATAAACGAGAGATATAAACCGCTGCCTCTGGAATGTGTCGTGACAGTGCTTGAAAAGGAGCGCGAAGCCTATTTAAAAAAACACGAATTTTTGAAAGAATTAGCTACTGAAGCGGTCCCAGTCATCAGACCTACACACCTTCCCTTGGAAGAGGATATTGTTGAGTTCCCAGCTGTGAAGAATATTCCTGCAGTGAAAAATATTCCGGACTTCCTAGAGTTAGGATTAAATGAACCGGCTCACAATGCAATTGCCCAATTTCTTGCAACGGCTGATGGCGAAAGACTTTTGCAAGCGATAGAGAAAACTTGCCAACCAGTAAAACAAAAGCAAACGGAAAGGACTTGCCGATCCCAGAGTTTGAGCCAGCCTGAAACGGAAAGGACTTGCCGATCCCAAAGCTTGAGCCAACCAGAGACATATCCGTCAGATCCTCGACTGGAGAGTCCATGGTATCAGAGAAGCCCAAAAAGTCCAATATTTGGAAATTCCGAGTCAACTCATCAAATTGAATTTAATAGCCAACCAGACAGCACGTACGACCTGAGTTTCCTTGACGAGTTTATCAAGTGCCCGGACAGTCTGAATTCAGAGGCCGAAGAATACACATCAGTGGAAATTACTCCGATGGAAATTGACGATATTCTGGCAGACCTAGATCGAAACATCTCTGAATTTTCACCGATGGAAATAGAGGATGCTGAACATACTATAATAGAGCTAAATCAAGCAATTTCTAACAGTATTGCAGACAAGGAAAATTGCGATCCCCTGCTATTTCAATATCGCGATTCTATAGCTTAAAACTTTGAATATTGTGTGTACAGTGTAAAATATTGCACTTGTGACTTAAAATGAGTGACGACTTTGAACAGACGATAGAATTTCGTCGCCCAAAAATAGAATATTACTCTCCTCCAGATAAAAGTGGAATTACTTACTTGGGAAGAAACTTTGTGTGCTCAATTCCGTCTTGTGCTCAAGTTTTTCGAACTATAAAACAATGGGAGGAACATGACGAGATGTGTCACAGGTAAAAAATCTGACAATCATTTAGCTTATTATTACTAATGTAAGAAGTTGCAGGTGTATCTGTGGTTTGACATTTGCATCACTGCAAACTGAGCACCAGTGCAAATTTCTACAAACTGGAGAAGGAAGGAAGGATTTCGTGGAGGCAGCGCTACAAGTTGATCCCGGAAAGTTTCACCTAGAGAAGGTCATTCATAGAGGCACCGTCTTAGTCTACTCTGCAAAATTTGATGATGTAGTCTTAGAGTCATTTAGCAATACTTATGAATATATGTACGGTAGCTTAGAGCAGTTGTTAAAACAACTTCTTGATAACTTTAAAGGAATTAAAATATCAATTAGTATAACAGCCGACTTGAATGACCTTCATTCTAATGATAAGATTAAGGACAGAAAGTTCTTTACACCATATCTCCGAGTTTCCCACGAAACATTCATTCAGGAGACAATTTTACTGTCAGCTTCTTATGCCATTAAGACCCTCAACCTATTCCAGGTATGTAAATTGCAAAGAGGAGTGCATAGATAAATATTATATATACTTTTGTTTCAGGAGAATGGGAGCGGCTGGGCAATATCAAACATATCCAAAATGGAAGCAGTTATTTGTCAATACACACCAGTTAGGCCACATTCACATATTCCAACGCCAAAATGTCTAAAAAGGGGGACTATCTACAATATAAAATGTTCGACAGATTGCTTTTTAAATAGCATCCTTTGTTCCATAAGGAGGTTCGAGATTCGGCTAAAAGATGCACCGAACTTAACTTTTGAGAAAATGTCCGCGTCACAAAGAAAGCGAATCAAGAACTTGTATCAAAATCCGACAAGTTACAAACCAATTATTCAACGGCTTCTACAAACTAATGAAATAAACATTTCCCCGTTTTTGAACACTGCTATGCCTGTTGAGGAAATTGGTAGATTTGAGGAACTAACAGGAATATCTGTAACAGTATGGGGTCACGAAGGCAAAAATCTAGTGCCAATAAGGTTTACATCCATCCCTGGACCTCGGGGAAGTAATCACGTAGATCTTTTGCTACTGAAAAATAAAATGAATCCTGAAGCGTTTCATTACGCCTGTATTCCAAAAATATCGAGCTTCCTTGGGCGACACAACAACAAAGCAAGGAAATTCTGTATTCATTGCTGCAGACCTTTGGGGTTGGATAATGACAAACACGAAATGACGTGCAACAAATCCGTTGGACAGCGAATGAGTTTTGGGAAAGACAAATTTGCGAGTTTTCAACATTTTGCAGCCTTACAAGACTTTGCCTTTAAAGTCATTTATAAGATCAATTGCTACAACGTCAACGTAGATGGAGAAGTTAATTCTAGCGAATTGACTTATACCAGGCAAATTTCAAATCTAAAATGTGCTTCATATGGACTGATTGTGTTAGGTCCATCCAATGAAATAATTCAGCAGAGATTCTACGATCAAGAAAATCCAATGGAGGACTTTTTCTGCCATGTCTTTAGGATACAACAAGAAGCTTTTGACTATTTGCGAACCAATATGGTCCCATTGCGTCCCAATCCTCAAGACAGAGCCAGATATAAAGCTAGTTCTTTTTGTCCAATTTGCCGAAACCCATTTGATTCGAAACGGATTCGTGTATTCCAACACAACCACGTCATTCCTGGTCACGAAATCAGCATCTGGTGTAACATATGCAACTTACAAGTCCAGCAGAAACCAGTGGTATTTATTGGACACGGAACTTCAAATTTTGAATCGCATATCATCTTGAAATCATTGAAGCCGGACATGATAAAGGCAGCAAACATCGTCTGCAAGGGGTCCAATGAAATAATTGGCTTTACACTAAAGCCATTAGATGGTTCTCGTGCGAGATGCAGATTTATAGATGCCGGCAGATTCATGCAAGGAAGTGTTTCAGAACTTGTGGATCAAATCAAACAAAATAACACAAATCAAACCGAAAAAGAGCGCTTTCCAACATTGAACCAAATGTTTCCTCAGTCGATAGAATTGTTCCTAACGAAAATACCATTCCCTCACAAACACTATTCTGGACCAGATGTGCAAAAAGAACATCTTCCACCGATTGAACGTTGGCACAATGATCTAACGGATAAAAGTTTGACTTCTGAAGAATACTTACACGGGAAGAATATATTCAACAAGTATTGCCAAACCTTGGGAGACTATGCACTCTTGTATCTGGAGCAAGAATGTGCTCTTATAGCTGACATCTGCATCAATTTTAACAGCACATGCTTCCAAAATTTCGGATTGTATCCGTTCCATTTCACTGGTTTACCGGGATATGCATTTAGCTGTAGCATGTTTCACACTACAGATAAATATGAGAAAATTTCATCAGAAGCTGTGTTCCAGTATGTAAAACCGGCCATCAAAGGAGGGTCATCAGTATCTTCTACAAGATTTGCGAAAAGTAATACCGAACGCCTTGATCCTGTTTCCTTCAACTCTGATGAACCTAGAACAGAACTGCTATTTCTAGATTGTATATCGATGTACCCTTCCGGACTACTTAAATTCTTACCGTTCAGCAATTACGAGTTCGTCCCAGAAGACATTCTAATACAGATGGATATTATGAGCTTGCCTGAAGATTCTGGGATTGGATGGATCTTTGAAATCGACGCATCATACCCACCTGATGTGGAGATTATGGACAGAGATAACTATATGCCTCTCGGTATATCACACCGGACTTTGGATCGCAATGATCTTTCGGATGGTCAAAAACAGATTTTTGATGCCATGAGCAAATCAAACGAAAATCCTTTCAAACAAAAGCGGCTTTCGATGGATTTCTATCCAAAACCTGGCCTGAAGGTGTACTACAAATTATTGAAGTGGTATATCTTCCGGGGCCTACGCGTAGATCGTTTGATATCAGCATTACAATTCACAGAAAAGCCGTACTATAGGGAGTTCATAACTGAATGTGCTGGTCTACGTCAGAAAGCCATAACAGAAGGAAATCAATTCGCGAGTAAAATCGTGAAGGGCATAATGCTTTCAACGTGGGGAAAGCTACTGTCCGATTCCTCAAATTATACAGATACAGTGGTCTGTATGTCAAGACCTAATGCTCTGTCGCTTATCAGCAAGCCAACATTCAGAAATTTTCTAACGATCAACGATGACTTGACACTTTTCCAAATGGACCGCTCCACAGTCCGGCACGATTTTAATATTGTAGCAGCGTTCGTCTGCCTAGACTTGGCAAAACTAGAAAACTATCGAATGTACGCAAAGCTGCAGGACGTTTTTCCACGCTGTAAGCTGGTTCTCCATGAAACAGACTCATTGCTCATTTCATACGAAGACCCCAACAAGGACTTTGTGCAGCGATTAAAGAGTCTCAGTCATGAACTGGACATGTCAGAGTGCACAGACCTTGAATTGTACGACGTAACAAACAAAGGCAAATGTGGAGCTTGGCGTGTTCAACATCCAAATCTAAAAGAAGTTTGCTCGATCAGGCCAAAAACGTACTCCTTATTATTCTCATGTAACCGCTGCTGGGAATATAACGAGGATTCGGACCACAACTGCGAATCCTGCGTGAAAGCTGCCGGTGTGCCTTCATCTTCACTGAAGAAATTACATCATAATCTATATAAAGAACTGTTGGCTAACGAAGGAGTGCTTTACGTCAAGTCAAGAAGTATTCGTTCAAAGGAATATAACTTGGGAGTATATGAACAAGGAAAGATAGGAATATCTGCATTCAACTTTTCCAGATATTTAAACAAAAACAAGGTCGACACAACAGCCAGGGGTCACATTCGACTACTCAGAGGAGAAGACATTTGAAGATGGCAATAAATCCAGAAATAGAATTTGAGTACAAGCTCAAGCATTCGTCAAATTTAGTCTTCGCGGGGCCAAGTAAAATTGGCAAAACGTCTGCCCTGCTCGGTTTGCTGCTTAGCGAGCAGGCCTTCGACACTAAGTTTGAGTCCATAATCATCGTCTACACAAACTGGCAACCAATGTTCGACCAGTTCCTAACTGATTGCCCCATAGCAAAATTTGTATCATCTATTCAAGAGGCCGAAGAGCTATTAGATCCAAATAAAAGGACTTTCTACGGAATAGATGACAGTCTATTAAAATTTGAGCGCGATCCAGAAAGTAATACCTACATAACGGATTGGTTCTGCCGGCGTTCCCATCACGCTCAAGTAACAATTGCCATCCTAATTCAAAATGTTTTTGTCCGCTCGCTCCGGACGTGCCTGCTGCAGACCTCTTACTTATTCCTGTTCAAGCCCATCAAAGACAAAACTGTTCTAACGAATTTACAAAAGCAATTCAGCCCTGGAACCAAGAACTTTTTAGTGGACGCTATGAATAAAGCTACTGCTACCAACAACCACAAGTATTTGCTTTTTGATTTCACGGCAGACACGCCAGATAAGTAAGTAAAATGTATAACAGCACAACACTCAGACAATAAAGCCTCATTCTGTTTTCAGATTCCGAGTCAGAAACTTCGCTTACCCGAGTCTTGACATGTGTGTGTATGTACCATACAATGACAGCAAGAATTAGTGATCACTACCAATTTCTGACTCAGCTCGCCTCACTGAAAGTACCAAAAGCCAAGCAGATTCTTAGGTGCGCTGCCGACGACGAAATAAAAAGCATTGTCGAGTGTTTCATTAATGTTGGTCTGTTAGAGCTGTCAA
Source organism: Folsomia inoculata (assembly GCA_034695825.1). NCBI lineage: Eukaryota > Metazoa > Arthropoda > Collembola > Entomobryomorpha > Isotomidae > Folsomia > Folsomia inoculata. Next base: position 8,719 of record JAQIWQ010001360.1, read on the forward strand.
AGAGAGAAAGGAGAGTTTTAACTCGGAGTCGCGGGCTTATAAAATATTTTAAGCGCAAGAAATTGATCAAGAGAAAAATTCTAACGCGATATTTGTTGGAACACGTCAAAATTCTAAAGTTGTTCCTGGCAACATTCCTTCTGAAACTTTGCCAAGAAGCAATTTTGTGCATGTACGCCTCGTAATGGCATCAGTCATGAGAGTCATTCCAGCTTCAATTTACGATCGTCTAGTAAAAGAAGGGATTTTGGAAGTGGAGTTACTCAAAGATCGTCTGCCTGCCAACACGGTCGCAGTGGATGAAAATTTATCTGAACAGGAAAACATTAAAACCTCGGAAGAAGCTGCCCAAACGGCAGACGCCACCGTCTTAGAACCTGACGAAACTGCAGAAACTCAGGTTGGAGGGTCTAAACCAAACCCTGGCTGCAAGTGGATTACATTTGAAGAGAAGTTCGAGCTTGTGTGATGGGAGACCACTACGTAAAACGGATCTACTTCAATCCTTCCAGAAAAGGAGCATTCTCCGGGATGCACGGATTTTTAAAAAACAATCCCCAATTCCGGAATAAAGCTGAAGTTCAAGACATTATGGACTCATTAATGACATCCACACTGCATAGGCCTATCCGAAAAAAATTCCCGAGAAGAAAAGTAGTCGTGGCTGGCATGGATTTAATTCATTCAGCGGACTTGATCGATTTTCAAAAATACGGCGCGGTGAACTCAAAGAAAAAATGGGTGCTCTTGATCCTGGATCTTTTCTCACGCTACGTCTTTACTGCTGCACTTCCTTCAAAGAAAGGCGCTGCAGTGTTGGCTGGAATGAAATCTATCTACGGCCGTTCTAAGCGGATCCCTAAAATGTTATGGGTTGACCAAGGCACAGAATTCTATAACAAGGATGTCCAATCATATCTGAAAAAGCTAGGAATCAAACTTTACAGTACCAGATCCCCCATCAAGGCAGCCTACGCAGAAGTCGCTGTTAAAAATTTGCGTCACAAGCTTGGAAAATATTTCACACACACCGGGACTCACCGCTGGTTGGACAAGTTGCAAGATTTTACCTCAAACATAAACTCGAGCTACAACAGAGTCACCAAATTCGCTCCGAAAGACATCACAAAAAAAGTAGAATCAGAAGTGTGGAATAATATATACGGCTCGCTTGTTACCGACGAAGCCATTCCAGCAAAGTTCTCCGTGGGAGACAGAGTACGAATTTCTGCCAGGAAAGCCAAAACGTTCTTTAAAGGATTTACTCCACAATATTCTATGGAAACGTTCATGATCGACAAAGTGCAACAAACAGCAGGTGCGCCAACCTATAAGCTTCGTGACGACAAAGGCGAGGCGGTAGAGTCGTCGTTTTACAACAGCGATTTGGTGAAAACAACTCGTGCAGAGAACACGGACGACTGAAATGGAGAGCTACGACTTTGACGACAAAGAATTCATTGTCACTGCCATCAGCAGTGCCAGCAAAGATTTAATGAACTCCAATTCCAATTTTGTGAATATCTTGGCCGAGGATTTAAATTTCCGAAACCGAGAATTCGAAGTCGCACTAACTGACTTGATATTTACTGACACGTATGCACCTCCGCCAGCTGACCCTCCAAAGCCAGAACCACCTCCTGAGCCAGTAACACCAAAATTTTTTGACGATACAAACAAAAAGTTTAAAGTCTGGACGGAAGTTAAACAAAAGTACCAAACCACAAAGCAAGCGATTACAACGACACCGCCAACAAGTGTTATATCATTTGTGACGGCATTGAATCAATTGCTTAAAACACATCGAGTCCCATTGGAAATACTCAACTTTAAAAAGGAGGAGGATCCAGGTCACAGAACGTTCTTAAGGATAACGAAATCTGGACCAGACCTTACGTACAGTTTCTCCCAAAACTTGCTGGAAACTTTGGGGTTCGAAACAAATTCCTTCTTGGCTGGATCCGAGTACACTTCTGAAAAACTTCAATCCAACCAGGCATATCAGAAATTGAGTTTGACAGAGGAACTGCGGATTGAAGCGATTCGTTGGCAACAATACTGGCACACTGTCAGCGAGCCAGAAGAATATTCTTTTTCGTCTCTGGTTGATGCATACGCCGATGCATTAGAAGAAGAACTACCGCGAATACTTTTGACAAGGAGCGCAGAGACAGAAGTTTTACATGTTTTCATTGACCACGGAAACAATAAGCTACAGTTCCAGTCTCACATCAATAAGCTTTTCGGTCTGGATGCAGACTATGTATTCGAAGCTCTACATTCAGAAATATACCTACCTCCTCTCAAAGTTCCGGGTATAAATACCGCTCCCGCTGCAGCAGAAGTCGCTCAGTCGTTTTCAAGCATCGG
>JAQIWQ010001361.1:0-11087 GCA_034695825.1 Folsomia inoculata
GGCACGGAGAACAAACAAGTGCTTAATGACGGTGAGCAAAGCAAACCTTGTGTTTTTCAGGGGACGGAGGATTCTTAGGCATTCCTCTCAACATTTCACTCAGCTCGTCCAGACAAACTCGGCCATCCTTTGAATCAACATTTTTATTAAAAAAAACAATACACCACAAAAGTCTTGTCTAAAAATAGTTTTGGAACAACCTTGTCCGTGTCCAGCGTCTCGAATAGCTCTTTTAACATCTAAAAAACCATGTTTTTGTTAGATTACACTTTCCCCACTAATTAATTATACTAATTAATATCGAGACCATCATTGAACTCACATCTTCCGGTGCCTGAAGTCCAATCGAGACAACAACAATGGCCAACTCTTTTTCATCCAGGTAGCCATCATTTGCTAATCCAAGGCGTTGACAAAACTCTACCAATTGATCTGGCTCAAATTCTTCTCCCATTTCGAAATTCTGCAAATTTATTAGAAATCATATAAGGTTTAATCACACAACTATTTCGTATTTCATCAAAATTTGTACCTTTTTAAATCAAATGAAGGGTTGCGTTTCAAATTAATTCAATAACTCTTCCTTCCTACAACAGTTTTTGTAATCTAATCTGATAAATGAACATGTCACTGTTATTTTCGTTATGTGTCGAGGTTTATACGTTGTATTGTAATCTGAATCTGATAAGGCTGTTGTGATATTGGATGGATGGATTACAAACAAATTATGGCTCGGCTTTCCTCTATCTAAATGTATGGACGTATAATTTATCGACCTGATTGCTAATTTATCCACTATTTCAGACTAAAAATGTCCATGTCACATGCTGTTTCAAAGCTGCAGAATGTAATGAAGGAATGATGATGATGATGACCTTCTGCCTGGCCTGACTGACACGGTCATCTCGAATCACGACGCATTCACACTACTACACTCTTTGATTCACTAACTTACCACCCTCCTTACTAAAGTGAACCACTTATTAAATAAGTCTAGTAGTATTGAGAGTAAAGTGGAGATAATAACAGTGAACTGCCCACACTTGCTTTACTTTAATTCAAGTCAAGTCAGCAGTAATAACTCCCCTAAGCATGCTTTAACCAACATAACACAAAATTTCTTCTACCATAATTACAATCTACTAGTACCATAGGCTAGGCATGGTTGGATGGACTAGTATATCTTGATTTGGTTTTAGCATGGTCTACAATAGTATATATGGCACGGAATAGCATAGGCCAACAAAACAACACCAACTAACCACTTGTAAAAGTACGCAGTAGTAGTGTAGTCGGTGGTGCTGAGTTCGAGGAGTATTACACAGCTCTGTGAGTATTACATACATAAACACAATTGTACGGTACGTTACTTTGGGGGAATCCAATGTCAACAAATGGTTGTCAAGAATGAAGCAAGCAGATGGGATCCAATCCAATGCTTCGCTTCTCGGGTTCGGTTTATCATATCGGATGACAGGCTCGACAAACATGCATGAAAATTGGAGTATATCATGATTTCATGTACGTTTTCAAGTAATTTATTCAACCAACAAATAAATGCATCTTTTAGAATTGTATTGAATTGTAGTAGACGAACCTTAAATAATATGAATGTCATGAATGAATCCTTAAGAGTATCGCGTCCTTTTGGTCCTTAGTTTGGTAAGATAGGTACATGTTACAAGCAAGCAGCATTATTAGAAATCATTAAATTCTGAAACAGTCTTGTTCATTTGAGCCATTGCAGCCTTCATCAAATCTTCACTTTGCAGCATTGCAGAGTTCCATATTTGCTAATAAACAATGCACCATTAATTCACTGTGAATCATAGAATTAAATTGGTTTTCAATTATACCCACCTGATACCGAAGTCCTTCTTCTACAGTATGATCTCTAGAGTAAATCAGGTTCACTTTAGTCCCTTCCACGGCTACAGGTGATTTTGTCGCTATTAATGCAGCCATTTCGAGGGCAGCTTCAATCATGCTGGTCAAAACAGACAAAATCACATTCATTTACTCTTCACAACATAACATAACCACTTTATTAGGTGCCATAGTCATTTATCCATCATCCCTCATACCTATCCTTATCTGGGAACACTCTACTAACTAATCCACAAGACTGCGCCTCATCTGACTGCATTTTTCTAGCCGAGTAGCATAGTTCTCGAACCAGACTGTCGTTACCAATAACCTTGGGGAGACGCTGCAACGTTCCAACATCTGCAGCCATACCTGTGCCCCAAAAACAACATGAATTAATAATGTCTTGTCACCTCTGACACAAATCTTGACCCACCCACCAATATCGACTTCCTTAACTTGAAACCAAGCATCTGCTGTGCAGTAGCGAATATCTGCCGCCGTTATCAGGTCCACTCCACCACCAACGCAAGCATTATGAACAGCAGCAATCACAGGTTTAGTGCACTTAAAAAAGCAAATCACTAAAAACTACCCAACATTTGTAATGTCTTGATTTATTTTAATGCTCTATGCCCTGTTTTTGTGTATCCACCTACCTTTTCCAAAGCAGTAAAAGAATCTTGATAAGGTCTAACAAAAGCCAGCATCTTTTTAAACTTTCTTGCCACATCATCCTCACTTTGATATACGGTCATTAGCTGACCCAAGTCCGCAAAATCTAGCCCTGAATTGAATCAAAATGAAATAAATAAAACCCCGACCACCCTCTACACTCCTCAATCCTTCCTTACCTGACGTGAACAATCGACCAGCACCACTAAGAACAATTGCTCTAACCTTTGATTCATTATTAAGCTCTGCAAAACACTCTCGAATCTCCCTGTTGGATAACCCAAAGTAATCAATAAAATCTATTTCAGATCACAAATGCAATTATTCCTTGTTCTTTCTTACCTCCAAAATACACTATTCATTGCATTCAACTTATCCGGCCTATTAAGCTGAACATGACTCACGTTCTTCCCAACCTGTTGAACGGATAAAGTTTCATAGCTTCTTTTTGAATCAACACTCAGAAGCAGCGGAATTGATCTTGACCTTGACCTTGTCGACAAGTTCAACGTCACAGGGGTCAATGTCAACCTTAACCTTTGTAGCACCTGCACTGCCATATTAAAATTAATTCAAGTGGGGACAAATCCTGTCTTATTGACTCGACTTTTGTTTGGACTTTGAGACGGGAGTGGATCTGGATTTAGCGGTGGTTGGTTGGGCCGGGAATGCCGGCTTGGTTTTGTTCCAGCTTAAAAATAAAAAGACGCCATTCCCCTCCACTCACTACACTTCCACTCACTTTACTTACTCCAGTATAGGCACAACATTAGATAAAGAAGGTTCAACTAGTCTTCCTCCGTCAAGATAAACTAAAAATATTATAAGAGGGGGTCTTTCCTTGGGGGAGAGGGTTACAAATTAGAGGTTACTACACTAGAAGTGTAATACTACACTCCAGTCCAGCCCAGATCAGGTCAAAGTTGAGAGGATGCAGGCCGAAATGGAAACTGATAGGGGAATGGAGGAGACACAAAAGATTTTTGGCGAAAAGGGAGGAAAAGGTGGATGGAGGAGTTCCAGCATGGACCTTAAGGTAGGTGGTTTATTTTTGTGAATACTTCTTTACCTTTCTTTGGTTTAAATGGTTTATTTTAGGGGCACCTTTTCCACATGTTGGATAACTCTATTTTGAGTGATATGACTTTTCTTGTGGGAGAATCAAAGGACTCTGTTCCAGCCCACAGATTTCTTCTTGTTCTTTGGTCGAAAGTCTTTGAAGAGATGCCAGACACTGTCGAAATCCCGGAAATGAGTGTCGCTGCTTTGAGATCGTTTCTTAAGGTGGGTTTAGTTAATTCATGTTTCATCCGTTAGTCTGATTAGTCGAACAGGCGTTTGTATACTGTTTTAAATGTCTAGTTCTTGTACACGGAAGAATTTGAAGTTTCTGCAGAAGATTTGATGCCAGTTTTGTGTGCTGCAAAACGATTTGAAATTCCATTGTTGGCAGCAAAATGCGTTTCCGTACTCAAGAGTGAGATTAAGGATTCAACTGCCGTCAGTATGTATCAGGCTGCTAAATTACTGCAAGAGGATACATTGGCTGAAGAGTCGCTCAACTACATCCTCCAGTAAGTAATACTTGTTTAAGTTGCAGGCATCAATGCAATGAGAAATGTTTTGTGGCTGGAATTAGCAATGGGAGTGCAGTTGTTCAAGAGGAAGACTTTCTGCTGATCACAAATGAAAATTTAAACTTTTTGCTGGAACGAGATGATTTTGAGGTGGAGGAGTTGGAACTGTTCCAAGCTGTTTGCAAGTGAGTTATTAAGTTTTTACTAATTATTAGTTATTCGTGAATTAATTATTCTTGTGTTCTTACTAGATGGGCGCAGAAAGAGTGTGAAAAGCAGGAGATAGAGGCTAGTCCTGAAAATCAACGTCTCGTTCTTAAAGGAACGTTAAAAAACATTCGCTTTCCACTCATGACTTCAAAGGATTTTGCAGTACACGTTGCTCCAACTGATATTCTGATGGATAAAGAGATGATTAGTCTTCTTATCCAGTATTCTATCCCTGCCTCTGAACGTGCAGGTTTGCCACTTCTTGCCCATGGATTTACTGATCGCGAGCGAAAGAACAAGGAGCCTCCCAAGAAACGGGCAAAGACTTCGATGTTAGTATAAAAGAATCTTTATAATTTAAATTAAATGATGATAGATGTTCAAATAATTCAAATTCTTGTTTATTTATTATTATAGCAGATCCTCATTTGCAGACTCGAAGCCAACCACGGTATTGACTGTGGACTCAGATTCGGAGAAGAAGGAAAAAGATGGGGTTACCAATGGAGTGGACAGTCCTACTCCGGCTGCATCTTTGGGAGGGGATTGGAGAAATCCTATGGCTGGGCTCAAGTTCAATCTCATGTCCATGTATGAAAATCATTACAATTCGGACGTTGTCTTTGTCATCGGGGAACAGAGGGAAAAGGTTTTTGGACACAAATTTATTCTGGCACTCTGGTCTGGTGTCTTTGAGCAAATGTTCCAGACTCGTACTGAAAGTGGGAATGATGATCCCATTGAAGTCATGAACTTCAATCCTTCTGGATTCAGATCTTTCTTGAAGGTATGAAATTAATGCTTTTAGATGTTGAGGGTTGTAGACAATAAATAATATTGGACTTAATGTCAGGTCTTGTACACGGAAAACTTTGATGTCTCTGTGGAGCAAGTGATGAACGTCTTTTTTATCGCAAAAACGTACGATGTTGCATTCCTTGGGGAAAAATGCGTTTCCCTTCTCAAGAGCTCTGTTGGCGACAACACTGCAATTTCAATATTCCAGGCTGCTAAAGTTCTTGGAGATGATTCTCTATCGGATATTGCTTGGTCATATATCCTCAGGTAGGAAATAAAAATCTAATCTGAATCTGATGGATTGAAGAAATCTAAACCTTTTCGCTTTTTATATTTTCATTAGACGTGGATTTGCAGTTGTGAAAGAAATCGATTTCCTGAATATTTCTTACCACAATTTGTGCACCCTTTTGGAACAAGATGATTTGAACGTTGGAGAGACTGAGCTCTGGCAAAATATGCTTCGGTGATTATAATTTTAAGCCTATTTTAATTCACCATCGTATATCGCATCAACTTTATATTTTAAAATGCAGTTGGGGTTCTAACGAATTGGAAAAGCAAGGATTGGACAAGAATGCAGAAAATCTGAGACAACTACTGACGAAGGCGATTGCTCTAATTCGCTTCCCACTCATGAGTGTGAAGGATTTTTCACTTCACGTTGCGCCTACCGATCTGCTAAGTGATAAGGAGATGGTTGGAGTGCTGGTCTACTATTCTCTGCCACCATCAGAACGTGCCAATGCATATCGACTATCCTTCAACTATAAGGAACGCAAGATTCAAAACGTTCTTGTTCGAGAACGAATTTCACTCTGCAATTTGAGGTGAGCTAATACCTAAAACCGTTGTACTTATTGATTGGGAAATTTCGATTTATTTATCCTTGTAGCCTCATGTCTGATCGTCCAGTGTCTGTCCTTGGTTTCTCATTTTCGGGACTTGATGCTTCGAAACTTGGTTATGCACCAACTTCGCTTTACCTTTACAACTCAAAGAAAGGTGTCAGCTATGCGACATCCTACACTGAAATCAACATTTCTCCAGAAGGCAAAGATCGATTCTCTGTCAAGTTCAAGATGCCAATTACCATTCGACCAAACGAGTGGTACATTTCATCTGAAATGACTTTGGTATGCATTTAACATAGCAATTCATTTGTGAACCAGTTAGTTTGCTTGATTATTAACTCGTGAATAGTTTGCTTGATTATTAACTCGTGAACCACTTATTTAATTGCAGCAAGGCCGACAAGGGGCATCATCTATTGAAAAGGAAACTTGGGCTACGGTAAAGAATCGTCAGGCGGATGTCAACTTCCAGTTCCAAGTTCATCCAATCAAGGACAACAGTGGCGTTTTTGAGTATGCCGTTCCTGAAGTGATCTTCAACCTGTTGTAAGTTGTTTTATGACTAACTTTTTATAGAAATGTTAAGTATAAGTTTAACATTTTGTTTTTTTCTTATTTTTCCAGGAAGTAGAACAAGCCGTTCTTCTATTGTATGGATAACCTACTGGAATAACTACCTGCATCTTATTCCATTATTATTATTTAGACTACGGTACAAGCACGGCATAATATTAATATTAATGATTTATTAAATTACAGACAGCATTTTCTACTGAACTGATTTATTTAGGATTTGTAGATGAAAATATAAAAGTTTTATAATATTTGCTTTTTGAATAGATATTGACTACTACTTTTCTTTTTGAATATGATCTAAAAACTTATCGTCATCTCAGTATAATTACCTACATTAATAACTTCCCTAAAACTGTTATTTGAATGAATTTACAGAATGTTTTCTTCAGAGTTTGATGAAATCTAAAAAAAACATTAAATTTTTTTTTACTGTATTAGTCAAGAAGAATTATTACAACTTGACAATTGAAATGCAAGTCAGTTAATGAATGAATTATTGGTTAATGAATTAGTCCTTCCTGATCTGTTAGAAAAGTATGAAAATGATTCTTATTGGGGTTTGAATCCAATTATGTAAGCCTTTTTCTGGCCAAAGTAATAAATAAAAATGTACCTTTATTGTTTAAACGATGTCTACGGTATAAAGCATTTTTATCAACATTTAATACTATAAAGTGTAGTGTACAAATATTTAATTGCTAATTACAAGAGCTATAAAATGAGCACTTTGTTAACTATCGCGGAGGACTTCGTTGATGAAGGAAAATAGGCTAATATTGCTTACTATATTTATAACTATTGCTGAATACTACTGTTTCCTTCATTTATTTTAGTCTTGGTCCTAGTGTGACCTGTGGTTGTCGATGGAGTCCCGACACTGCCTCGTCTTAGGGAGTTTAGTCGAGCAAAGAGGTATTGCTTGTCGTGTCCTTCTAGTATCAACAAATGACGTAGAGTGTCCACCATCCCACGATTTGCTTGGGCAACACTAAACACACGGAATTCAAACGGTTAGGTTTAATTTAGTGATATTTGACCAAAGGGTCAGATGCCATCTCGTACTGACCTGTAATAATAGTAGCTACCAAGAAGAAGAATGAGCGTAACGGGGGCACTGATGGCTGGTGACGCCACAGTATTGTAAGCCGTCGTTGTCAGATTGTTTGTCTTTACAACTTCTAGGACAGCATTCCAAGCTGAATTATATTTTCGGAATGGACCACAACCTCTGGATGGTACCATGTAGCCTAAAAATATTTATGGATTATCATTTATAGTTAGTACATACGTAAATAGCTATATGTTCAAGGATTCATGAATTCTTGATGTCAATATGAATAAATGAATATTGATAAGAAAGATAGAGGACGCAACCACCTACCAAGTATCCCCACATTCACAAATGTCACCTGCAAAACATGAAAACTCATGAAAAACCTTGTACTTGACAGTTCTTAATATTATCAAACAATCAACTAAACTTACAGCTACAAACGCCATCAACTTTGCTGCCACGAAGGTCGTCGTTGTTTTCATTGTTCTAATCAATTTTTCATGAAAAGGTCAATTATTACTTCAAATTTTTACCACTTTCTTTTGAAATTGGACTTACTTTAACGTGTCGGGAACAGCCGTGCAGTTGTGGAATAGACTTTAAAATAATCAATCCAGAATTATGTCATAACTCTTACTTTCAAGTTCCAAACATGCTTACCTGAATTTTTTTAGGTAGAACACAACAACAGCATAGATCTAAAAATCATAGCAAGTTTAGACCAAGTAAGAGTTGTTAATTCGCGAATCAATATTTTATGTTAAGATTCATAACTTACTACAGCCAAAAATGGTATCAAAGGTGCAAAGTACAATCCAATCCAAGAAATGACTTGAAGATAAATAATGTCCAGACTGTGACGGACAATGGAAAATTTCATTGTCCCAATTTTTTGCATCACCTTGTTCTTGAAACATCTCTTGAGCTTGAGACGCAAAGGCTGAAAAAATCAAAATATCAACCCGATTAGCTTCAATAGCATTTCGCTAAGACCAAATCAGACCAAACCTCCATCAGCATTGTCAGTATAATCTTAAGAAGAAGATCCACAATAAGCAGCCTATGAAATTAAAATGTAAGTTGGTTTATAATACAAAGTCATAATCAGGTCGATGTCAAAGATGATGGTCGTACTTGTACAACTGGTCCGCAAAGATGGTCTCCCAACATGGGGCACGGGCTGGTTTAGGGCTATGACTTTCGCAGGCGGTACATGTCTTGTCGTCTCTAAGTGTACAATACTTGAAAGAGTACAAACTGATTCCGACAAATGCAATTGACATTAATCTAATGAACAGTGCTCTATAAAGGACCAAGGCAGTGGCTGTGTGCTCCGAATACTTTTCAAACTTTCCCAGCTATCAAGGAAAAAAAAGTTACTTGTCATTCATAAAGGTATTGACATTGACTTGACCTTTGACAAAACGAGGGGAAATATGACGTTGAGAAGGCTGATAAGGATGGACGGAAACAAACTGATGCCCAAGTTTTTCAGTCCTTGCTGTCTTTGTTTGTCGAGAAGCAAAGCACGATTTCTAGCCCCGGCAGTTGCGCTGAACTCCTTCTGATACCGAAAGCTCTCGGCTGATGCGTAGTAAATTGCTGCCCCAGCTGCCATTAGGAGCACTAAAATGGTCAAATTTATCAGCAAACGTATTCCCGCAAGCTTCACTTGTTGGTTTCTGGACCTCAACACGGTTTCAAGCTGAAAAATGTATAAATTTATGACCAATGCCATGTATAGCATAGCTTTAACAAATGACACTATCATATGATGACACACCGTGTGAGCTTCACTGGCCAACGCTACTTGCATCTCATGACAGAGGATTTTTTGCTTAAATGCTGCGCTTTTAGGATTTTTGGTGTAATGATCCCATCCTGAGAGAATCAAGTTTGTGTATGGATTATGTTCCCCTTCTGATGCCATGATTATCTCCTACAAAATAAAATTCGGTTATTAATTAACCACAATTTTAATATTATGTCGTAGGATATCCAATTACTACCGACCTTGATCCCCGACCCGATTGAGCGAACCATAAGAATTAATGAAATCAGAAGGACAATTACGATAACCATAGCGTATGAGAATGCAAATAGGTCATAATAGTCTTCCGAGTTTGGGTCTTGTCCTCCATTTGGATGAACATTGATATAATATCCGTAAAAGAAGGGGGTTAACTCGATCGAGTGATCCTGTTCTATATAGAGGTGTAATAACGTTGAGATTGAACCCCTTCCACTTCCCTTATCACGAAAACTGTGAACATCGATACAGCACGCAAGACGATCTACAAAGTAACACTTTATTTAAGAATTGAATAAACAAATGAACTTAATAATTTGGGATCACACCATACCCTTCAAATCTTCCCAACCATCCCCAAAATTGGTAGCATTCAGAGCAATCTCGTCAACGATGGGGCAATTGCTGCTCGGCGAAGGACCAAGAACTAAATCCACGTTTGTAGAAAAATATGGGATGATGATAAAAACAAGACAGAGGAGACAAATTAGTAGATTTAAAAGAAGAGTCCATCGGATAAAGGTGAAGACATTCACTATCGCCGTGCCGCAACGTACTTCAATCTGCCAATTTAATTCAATTCCATTATCATCCATGTCCATCCATCAATAAATTATTCAGGAGTAGTTAATTATTTTAACACACCTCTTGGAGATCACTTTGGAAGAAACGCAATTTGGAAAAATCATGCTGCCAAGTGTGGTTGACGTGGACCCAATTCTTTTCTGCGGACCATTTCATGCGCAGCCACCCACTTAGACGACGTTGAGGGATTTCCTAAAAGCAATCAACGCCAGTCAATGCCAATTAATTAATACCTTCAAGATGACGATTACTGGATGATTTCGGAAAAATTACCCCTAATTTCGCCTTTCTCGCTCTTTTTTGAACCATCGGTTCTGGAAGACTTTTAAGTTTGAGTAGGGCATCGTAGGTAGATTTTTCGTCCGGAATAGTTTCGTCCGCCATATCGGGCATTAGTGAAATGTGGATTTCGTCCTTATTTTTCGGAATTCCTCCCATCGTTGAATTGTACGTCATACAATTATTCGTTCCATTATTTAGCGTTGTGGTCATGGCACCATAGGCATATGATTGCTGGCGTCGGGTGAGATAGCCTCGACGATCTATGATATGAATGATATGAATGAGGGAATTTGACACAATGAAATGACATGATATGTTGAGTACTTTACTTGTAAGGTTAGTTGCAAGACTATTCCTTCGTGCCGTTTGCGATGGGAGTGGAAAATGTGAGCGCGATTGATGAGCATTGTTAGCATTAGGGTTAGATTCGATGACTAGGGTTAAATCAGCCGTAGACGCAGCTTGTCCTTGACCACCAGGATAGCGTTCTTGGTAGAATTCACCACCAGCTTCTTCCCATTTTTCATTCTTCTTCTTTTTACGTTTATTGCCCTTACCAGCACCCGAACTTCCAGACATTT
>JAQIWQ010001362.1:0-11087 GCA_034695825.1 Folsomia inoculata
TGTGTGGATATTGCTGTAATACTGTAATTGAGAAAATCTTTATAGTACACAAAAACCATGTTTCAAAGGTAGATTGCATGAATAGCACTTTAATCCCGAAATTTTGAATCCCATTTGTTGCAAAGATTTCAAGTTTTGTGAAATGGAAATATCATTTTGATTTTAGACTGTTATATTTAAAGTCTATGTAATCTAATCAGACATCATAAATTAAATTTAACCAAAGCTGCTTACTTCTCTTATTTATTTCCAAGAAATCCTACCATTACTCTATTGGTTTGCTTGCATGGGTCACGGCAAGTTGTACTTGGATGTCGTTGGTTTCTCCAAATATACATCCAAGTAAGTATATTTGCCGTGGGCTTGGGCAAATGGGAAAGTTGGATCTTCACTTTATATTGAAAACCAAAAAAAGATAAAGGAGTCTCATCTCACCATCTCATTTTATTAAAGTAAAAGCTTATATTTTTATAAGCATAAGCATGCAATTTTGAATTGGTTGTGTCATGTAAATTGATTAAAATCTAATATCACCGTTTTAAATGCGAAACATAATCATATTGTCACACCTAAAGTAAAATCTTACTTAAAATTTAGAAATCTTAAGAAGTATATTTATATAAGGTGAAGATCCAGTTATGATTCCATAAGAAAAATATGCACACAAGTCCCCAGTTTTTCTTAATGGTTAAAGACGATTTCGGTGAAAACCCTTGCACAATGTGTTGTGCATATTTTTCTTGAATTCACAGTGGTTGAGTAGAGTTCATTTAATTTACAAGAATATAACGTTTCGTACTTTTTAACTTGTAATCAAAAAAGATCCAAATAATTTCATTTCAGTGGTGAAAGCGAAACGAAAGTCCATCCAGCAGCAGATGGCAAAGTAAAGTTCCATCTCGAATCTGATAAAGGCAAGATAATTTTGATATCTTCGAAGAAAGTAAATACATCCCCGTGGGAGTTTATATGTTGTGGACACCGGAGCAAACATGTCGATATCCATTAAAATTCGCTTTTACTTCAAAGCCTCGGGTAAAGTCACTCTACTCACACTGTTGGTTCTCTACAGAGAGTTGCAATGTCGGATCGGATCTTGACAAAATTTCAAGGACTTTCTTCCATGAAAATGGCAGAATTATTAGAGGTAGAATAACAAACTAAGCTAATCCTCAGTTTCCTCACGTTTTGAATGATTATAAACTTTTTTTTTGCAAAGAAAGTAAGAATTCCATTTCCAATTCAACCCTATCCTCGGCACATGCTAACCGCTTTCTCCAACATCAAATCCGAATCACGCAACGTTGTTTGTAAAGTCAATCTCTTCATTTGTATTCAAAAGTTGGGCCATCTTATATTTGTTGAACAAATATTAGCTTTTATTCCAAAGATTGTTTCAAAAGATGTAAAAAATCTGCCTTATAATTCTATTCTATTTTTACACTTTCATTACTTTGCATAACTTTGTACAAAAATCTAATTCTACACCCTCCATTACCTCTCCTAAATAACTTGGAGCAAATCAGTTCACCAAGATTAAAAGCTGTAAACGTTAAAATTTCTGGTACCAAACACGAAGGATTCAAGAATAAACATAAAACGTTATTTCTTATCCCCAATTTCACTTTCTCCTGCCAGCACATTTGAGACAAGCCGAATACATGATGTGGATGTGACCTATATAGTGCGAATGAACCACACAACACCCTTTGTCATTGGACCAATTCAAAAGCTAGGTTGGGTCAGGAAGGAAGTGTTGGCCTGAGGATGACGAATTAAACATTAAAATTTGATGAAATCCTTCAGGGAAATGTAAATACATATGTACATGTCCTCTTTTGTACATTCTATTTATTTACAACAAAGGAGACCCTTATCAAAAAGAGGAGAGGACCAACTTCTTGAGCTAGTGTGCCTACCTAAATAATATAACAGCAATATGCAGAGAGATGTTATAGAAAATAAAATGCTTTCAACTTGAACCATTCTGCTCAAAGGAATCAACCATTTTCTTGGACCATAAAGAAAAGAAGTAAAAGAAATGGTTTGGAGTGGAGACAGAAGAAATGTTCATGGAATTTCATGCAAGAGAAAACTTTCCAAGCACTTGCACTTCCTGGCTGGCGTTAAGAACCATACGTTGGGTGTCATCATTCACAGGCGTGGGTGGGTGGTCTGCAACCGTTTGAGAACATTTTGTAATAACTATTATATTGCAATCGCAATTCATGTCAAACTACAAGAATAACTATTTCAATCAATGGTATATAAATACATTACATAACATAGTATACCATGCACGCCTATGCTCACAAGTACCTTTCTCCATGAAACTGAAAATCTCAACATGCCTCTTCCCAATATATGTATGTGAATTGCATATTATGGCACGGGGTTGCTTTCCGCACTTTCACCATTTGATCCAAGTACAGAGAACCAAAATGTTGTAAAGTAGGAGAAAGTGCCATCCATGGAGAAACATGAAAATAAATGGGACTAACAATACGAATACAGCACGTGGTTAACTTTCACTCCAATCCCAAAACATTCTGGAGTGGGAAACAAAATAACGTAAAGGCAAAGGCACATGTGTCTGGTGTGCAGCTCGCATCATCATTGACTTTCATCATTGTTGACATTGTTTAATTTAAAAAAAGTGCATCTCGTGTAGTTTTTTTGCATCCGAATGGGAGGAGGAGGATGTTACTGCTGGGGTTGGTGTTGTCGTCGCGTCGGCTCTTGCGCTGGCGGGAAAGTGGAAAAATAAGCGGGAATATAATGATGTCCTCATTCCGGTACTCTAATAACACCTTGGCCAATAGTGAGTTGAGTTGAATTAAAAAAAACCTACTAGCGTCATTCATTCTAACGGCTAACCCGCTTCTTTTCTTTGTTTATGTTTATTGATATGCAAAACGTATGCCACCCTTTCTCTGAACGGAAAACGAGATGGATCATGATTCTTGATCATTGACCCACACCACTCCGACTCTATCCCGCTCTTTAATAACCTCCCGTCCCTCCAATTCCATTTAAGTCGGAGCAGTTTTATTCCATCGTCTCCTTTCTTAACTTTCACAGTTATCTACTAGGCATTTGTAATTTTACTAATTAACTTCTTTAACAATGTCAGTGTCAGGGCCCAGTCCATTTCTTACCATTTGTGTCGAGGGAAATATTGGGAGTGGTAAAACTACTTTTCTCAAACACTTTAAAAAGTTTTCCGAGATTTGTGTTTTGGATGAACCCATTTCCAAATGGAGGGATGTTAGGGGTCACAATTTATTGGTATGTGTACATGCTTTTGATACCTTCATATTTTTTAGGTAGTGCGAATAGTTTTCATGTCTTGACTTTGTTGACCTTTTAGGATTTGATGTACAAAGACCCATCCAAATGGAGTTTGTGTTTTCAATCGTATGTGCAACTTACCATGCTTGACCTGCATACCAGACCTGTTGCACAGCCATTTAAGATGATGGAGCGGTCAATTTACAGTGCCAAGTATTGATTTATAACTTATGATTATTAGATTGGTTAGTTTCTAACTGAAGAACTTGTAATTTCAGGAACTGTTTTGTAAAGAATCTACATAATGAAGGGCTTATGCAGGATGCGGAGTACACCGTGCTGACTGAATGGTTCGACTTTGTACGGGAACATATGCCTATGAAAGTGGACCTCATCGGTAATTAACACAATCGTTGACTATTCATTCATACAAGTGGTGGAGTAGTAAATAGCTTTTAACAATTAAAATAAAATTGTAATTTCAGTGTATTTGAAGACTGACCCTGAAGTTGCATACGAGAGAATAATGCAGCGAGGTCGATTTGAAGAAAATTCCATCAAAATGGAATACCTCCAAAGTATTCATAACCTACATGAAGACTGGCTTATCAATAAGAAAAACAGCTTACCCTGTCCTGTGCTGACCATTGATGCGAATCACGATCTCTCAAAAATGGCACCCAACTATTCTCTTTGTGAAGAGACCATTTTCAACAAGAGAGTTACTGTTGCTAACTGAAGAAGCTTCGCTCGCCTTAATACAGAACATAATACTGCAGTGCCTTCAAGTCACGAGCTATTTAATTGTACTTCTTACATCAAAATTCCAAAACTTAACAAATTCTGAGCCTGAGTTGGCTGTCTATTTTACACACACGGCTGCAATTGTACTATTTGATTCAGATTACAGGGCTGGGCTGGCTTAGCTTAATTGTAATAGAATTTTCTAAATGAAGGATTATTTAACTACCATTTGGAAAACATAACGGCGACTAATACAGTATTTGTTTTCAGTTTCTTTCCTCCTCCCAAGGATAAGAACCAAAGAGTTTTGTGTAGCAAGTCATGAAGTCATCCTTCCTTTTCTATTCTTGTTGTATGTATATTTTGTACTCTACTTTGCTATTTGTAAGTATTTATAACAACCATAGCTAGCACATCTCATAACTCCAGGCTAAAAAAATCTCGTAAGTTGATACTTAATTGGTTGTGTCTTCTTTTATATCTTTGATCTCTACAGAAAGAGTGATTGGCAATACACCTCAATAAACTTTCTTGTTATATTACAAGTTAAATTGTTAATGTAAAACTCATCGTCCTGTTATGTAGATATTCACATTGAAGTCAGAAATTTGTTATTCATTAAAACAAGCTGTCCAAGTTGAACCAAATTATTAAGCCTACGCCACGCTTATGCCGTGCCATTTGTCTTACTATTATTCTTATATTTTATGTTGCTGCTTACTTTTTACAATCTCGGTGTATGCGTGAGTGTACGCGTAACACTTAAAGTAGTTCATTCATGCGTCTGCATAATTTATTTACATGGGTCCCGTGATAAACCAGATTTGCATACAATACTACTAGGACATCACCATCATTCATGATTCATTAATAAGTCGCCCACAATGCTGACCACAAAGAGAACCACAACCTGTGGAATAGAAGAAGAGTGCAGTCAGTGAATTGAATGTAGGATTAGGTAGCGAGAGGACTCTGACGGGGATTCTGCTCGGTGAGATAAATTTGACAGCCAGCAGCGGAGAGGAGGACAAGAGAGAAGAAAAGGAAGCACAGAAAACATTGAGCGAACAACGAACTCTACCACCCCATTCG
Source organism: Folsomia inoculata (assembly GCA_034695825.1). Taxonomy (NCBI): domain Eukaryota; kingdom Metazoa; phylum Arthropoda; class Collembola; order Entomobryomorpha; family Isotomidae; genus Folsomia; species Folsomia inoculata. Next base: position 5,128 of record JAQIWQ010001362.1, read on the forward strand.
CAATTTTATCGCAAAAAATAGTATTTTTGTCCATTCATTTATTATTCAACACTAACTATTCTACTAATATCGGATTTCCGTAAGTTTTTTATACCATTTTTTACCTTCTTTAATAGAATTAGTTACTTTAACTGTGGATTTGTAAAGAATATATGACATTTTAGACTATTTTGAATACCGGATGGGCCTGTTTTTTGTGCCGGTCGGTAGATAAGCTGAGTTTAATTTTGAAGAAGTTTTAGATAAGTTGGTTAATGAGAAATTTAACATATTTTTGTTGGTAATATTTTTGATACATTGACAAACAATTGCGTGGATTGAATATTTCCATCGGTGATCTGATCTGATTGATTGAATCCAATCATTGCCCAATAGAATTGAATTAATTAATCAGGTAGTCTGGTTCATTTCCTTGGTTGAAAACATGTGTCATTAAGTGTTCAATTGATGGTAGCTGGACGTGGTGGTGGTCATCTATTTTAATTACTGACTCACTAACCCGTAGATAGTGAAGGTGGGTTGAGTCATCACATCATGTTATTCAAAAACCTGTTTATTTTATTTGGTGATAGTAATTTTAGTCTACAATCTTTCAAAAATTCATGTAGCTCATCCCATTCATTCATTATTGATTATTCTACAGGTTTAGAATAATTTAAACTGCAGTTGGAAGAATAAGACATAAGACCAATGTAAATTGAAGACGTTGTGGGAAGCCTTTTTTTTAATTCAATAACACTTGACACTGACATAATTGTGAACAGTAAACTGGAAGTGTCATTGTGGAATGTGAATGTCATAGATGAATGAAAAAATGTCGACAAGTATTGTTGGAATTGTTGAGCAGGTTTGTTTGCATTTCACATAAATATTGATCAGCATAACTATGTTGCAGGGCGCATGGCTGTTTATTGGTTTCGGTTTGTGGTGAATAATTTTATATTCTTGGATTAGGAAGCAGAAAAAGCACAAAACCATTTCGACCCCCGAATGTTAATATGTATTCACATAGCATCTCATTGCAGACAGAAAGGATTACTAAAAATGGATGTAATGTGTATGTACGAGACGATTGTGTATAGAAGAGCAGTCAACAGTTAGGGGTATAGAGGCGTTGGTAGTAAAACTTTAACCTTAAAAATGCAGATGTAGGCATTCTCGGGCAATTGGTTGTCCTTGACCGTCTTTCATTGAGTTTTAGACGATCCTTTGCATTGGTCACGCAAGGTTGAGTTCATGTTCCGCATTATTAAACCATCAACGTCACCGGGGTGCACTTGACTTTTGTGTTGAACAAAGCAATTTGTCATTCGAGTTACTCCATGAAAGCGAGTTGAGTTTTCTCCTTTCCCATTCTTAACAGAAATACATGTACCATTGCTTTCACTGCTTTCTATTCTCGGCCAATCTGGTTACACTCATTCATCGTAATTGCCGTCGCATGCTTCGAAATCATGGGGATTTGTATTGCTCATGGCCATTTTTTGATGTATTTGAAATATTGCAAGCAATATTGTGGAATAACACAGCTTGGCACTATGGGCATTGCATAGACTTAAGAAGTGGTGTAATCCTTCGAATACACTGGCTTTATTTCAATTCATTGCACTATTCTTGAACCACACAAAGAGTATGCCAAAGGGTGACAGAAAAATCAGAAGCTGGGTGTTATGTTTGGCAATGCAATAAAAGGCTCTGGCCCACTTGCAATTCGCCACAGTCTACTGTAAACTACTTCTCAATCAACGACTCTTTAAACCTTTTACAAAGTAAGAGGATCGGAGGAAGGGCATTGAAGCATGGATTACGAGTGTGCAACGGAGATAATGTATCTTCCACAACTCCCCCCGTCCCCTGTCAATATTTTTGATTCTGACCCCGAAACCTGTGAAACGCCATTTGGCATCATTCGAAAGTGTGATTGTGCTTGTTGCAAATATTACTGTAATTGTGTGGATTCATTTTATGCAGGAAAAAAGAGTCCTTATTATTCTCCGTACAAGATGGCTGTCAACGTATTTGCCACGAATGTTACGTCTGAAAATCTGAGCCGTCATGATATGCTATCCTGGGTTAATAATTCATTGGATGCGACCTTCAGTAAAATTGAAGAACTTTGTACGGGGGCTGCATATTGCCAGTTTATGGACATGCTATTCCCTGGTAAGTTATTGTTCTGTGGGCATTTTTATAATTTTTAGTAGTTGACTTGACGTATGACGTTTGTAATTCTTTCCCAGGTTGTGTCAACTTAAAGAAAGTCAAGTTTACTACGAAATTAGGTAAGATCAGGAAATCGAATCTAAACGGAGACAATTACTTAATTTGTAATAATGAAGCTAAACAATATCGTGTCATATAGTTCATGCAGTACTAATTAATAATCTCAAGGTAATATCTTTTTTTTTGCCATTCTTGTTTTAGAACATGAATACATCCAGAACTTTAAGGTTCTGCAGGCTTCTTTCAAGAAAATGGAGGTTGAAAAGGTAACATTGCTCTGATACCTACCTTCTCACAATCACTCATCATTTTATTCATCACCATGTTTAGGTTATTGCAGTTGACAAGTTGGTCAAAGGACGATTTCAAGACAATTTTGAATTCGTGCAATGGTTTAAGAAGTTCTTTGATGCTAACTACAAAGGCGATCCATACAATGCTCTGGACGCTCGTGGTGGATTATCTTTAGGAACTGCTTCTCCTGCAGGTGGAAAACCCATGCATCGTGTAGTCCCAACCACACAAATTGCCACAAGAACAAAACCAGCAACTCCTGCTCCTGGTAATAATAGTTTCATCATTATGTTTAATTTTAAAATTCATTCATTAGTATAATACTAATACATAATTTCCTCAGCACGTCAAATTGTCAATCACTCTGCTGGACTTCGTCCCCAACTTGCGCCTGCTGCTCGCTCTACTGTTGTTAACTCGAACCGTTCGCCCAACAATGCACAAATGGAAGAAATTTCGTCACAGGTAAATAGACGTGCATTATGCACGATAATTTGTATTCATGTTTTGAAGGGATAATGTATAGTAAAACATACAGTCTACACGCTCATAAAACTTCTTAATGATGGATTTCACAAAATATTGATTTGGTCATTTGGTGTAGTTGGCAGAAACGAAACTCAACCTTGAAGGCCTTGAGAAGGAACGAGATTTCTATTTTGGGAAGTTACGAGATATTGAAATTTATTGTCAGGAGCAAGAAGGTTGTGAGAGTAACCCGGTTTTGCAGCGAATTCTTGAAATTTTGTATGCTACAGAGGTGGGTGTGAGTACAAATTTCATTTGTATGCACTTTGCAAGAGAATGCTTTAATCAATATTGTTATCCTTCAGGATGGTTTTGCCGCGCCAGAGGATGAAATTCCAATGCCGTCAAATGGCGAAGGAGAAGAACTGGAAGAGTATTGATTGAATGTAAATTAATACTACATTGATTCCGTAATTGTGTTGGAAAAGTATGAAAACATATTCTCGTATCTGATCGTCCATTCAAAATCGAACTTATTTGAGTATATAATATTTTGGCCGGCTTTTAACTTTTTTCTAAATGTCGAATGTTTTCAAAATTTTTAGTTCCCCATAATAAGTAATACACTATGATCTACAGTAAAACACGTCGGGCGCATTTTATCACTTAATACTAGGAACTCATTTTAAGCACATGGGATTTATATTAAGCAAGCGAGAGAAGAATGTTTGCTATTAATGATGAACCTTTGTACCTTTTACAGAATAGTATTATAGTGACATTATTTGTGCCGGATTGTCATACAATCATGTGAATAATCTGTAATGCAAATATACTCTAACTTATTTATAACAACCCTAAGTCTGAACTTGTTGGTAAGAACTCACAAGTTGTATGAAAAACTTTTAATTACCAAATACTAGCCTAAATACTAACGAATTGGATCTGCATAGGTGATTTTAGTTAGCAGATAAATTGCTAATTTATTACCTTTCAAATAAGTAACAGTTAATTTTCCTACAGTGATTCAGATAAGCCAATTAATTTGCGCGTAGTTTGTAAAGTGATCTGAAAGCAAAGATTGCTGTTCAGTCCAAAATTATTTTTGGACCTCTCAGTTGAAGTTTAGAAACTAAAAATGGACCTGAATATGGACATGCCTTATTAATTCATATTTTAAGTCGCTAAAGAACACTAGGAAATCTCTGGCTTCTACTCGTCTTGATTTTCATATGCAATGATGATGATTTACATCTGCAAATCAATTTATTGCTACACATAGTAATGCTGGATGGGTGAATTGATTGATTACCATTAATGTTAGACACAATTACAATGAAGAAAAAATAAATTTTGCCTTTTAAATACACTATTGTATTGTTTATGTGAATATTGCTTGGCACATATGAAATCCATATATTCGACGTAATAACATATGTAGATGTGGACTTTTGTTGTTTAGTTTAGCGTGACTGCATAGCATTGTCATTGAACTAAATTGTTTAGTCAAAGTCAAAGCATGTGCAGACGTTTGACAAGGTCAAGTATGAAATACATAAATCAACGTCTTCTACACAGTAGCAGATTAACCGATTGGGGTCAGTTTCTGAGTTTGGGTTTATTACGTGTTTATTCAAACACTCCCAATCTGACAATTGACGCTTGGTTTCACCCAACTCAAGCAATTTTACCTTTCTTCAACGCTTTCTCCTGGATTTTATGGCAATCGGAATGTACTTGATCGTAATGTGGTTGTAAAGTTTCGCGAACGGTTCCCATATACTCTGAAATCCTGTTATTGTAAGATTTTACGTCATATCCGGCCAATCCTGCATTTATAGCGGAAAAGATTATTTTTTATACAAAACCGGAAATATCAATCAATGCGCAAATATGCTACCCACACTAACCTGGCTGTTCCATTTCAGTTACTGCCAACAAATCCGCTACACTAATGTCTTTCCCTGCAATAAATGGACCATCTTTAAGCCAAATATTTGTAATTTCTTCCAAAACATTGTCCAATCCCTGCTTGAATTTGGCAAGTTTCTCTTCATTCACGGGTTGTTTAAGCGTTCGTGGAGTGACATATCCAGTCACGAAATACATGGAACCGTAAGATCTGGTATTCAGATGCTGCCAAGCCATGTAGGAGTCAACTCTGGCTTGCAATTTCGTGTCCTTCGGATACCAGTGGTCGGGGACGGGGGAAAGTTCTGCACAAGTAGCGTAAAATGGCCACACTGGTGTTAAAGAAAGCGTAAATAAACATGAACCATTTCCATCATTAATAAGTTAATAGCATGATCAGGAAATGACTGTCCTTGGGATAACGGAAATATATATCGCTTTCCATTTCATATGCATTTGTTTATGGCATACTTACACCCAAGACACCCAAAAGACACTGTGCGGGGTCAGGAAATATATGAAACGACATGATGTTAAAATAAAAGTGAGTATATACTACAAAAAGTAATGGAGAAATTAATGACTTATGGAAGGAATAGTTAGAGTGAATTACCTCTCTGAGAGACGGAATCCATCATGGTTTATCACGGGAACTTTCTGAAACGGGGTGACCTTCTTGAACTCTTCTTTTTTCTGCTCCCCTGCACACAAAGGACGGAAATAAAATTAATGAGGGTGAAAATTCAATATACAGATGCACGAGATGATAAGGTGCACCATGGACGAGACTAGGTGGGCCAAGTAAGTACGCGAATTCATGCCAGTGTCATGTCAGGCAGGAAAATTTGTTTATTACCTTTTATGAGGTCCACTAAATATTCTTGAACAGGTATGGAATTCACACGGCAGAAAAGCATGAGTGCCCTTGATGGTTGAGACAAAGGGTGAATGTACAATTTCAAACTCATTTTTAAATGGGTTGGTAATCTTTTAATTATGTCGCAATATTATATAAGTATTGGAGGAGTGTCAAAAAGTCAAAGTCCAGTCCAACCTCCAACCTG
>JAQIWQ010001363.1:0-11086 GCA_034695825.1 Folsomia inoculata
CACAGCAGGAGGACACAGTAATCACAATCACACGTTGTTATTTGGTGTAAGTATGAATGAAGGTACGGTACGCCAAGTTTCATGTGTAGCTCAAATATATTTGTTGGCTTTTTATCAGACTTCGGCAGTCTGGAAAATCTATTGCCCATTGTTTTTACCAGTTCAAGTTTAGGGCATTGAAAGTAGATAACAAACAAAGATAATGTACTCGAATGAATATGAGTCATGCCCAAAAGTCTTGTTATTTTCAACACTAATCCAAATGTCAAGGAGTACTTGTGACGACGTTGCATGGCTATATATATACTCACCTTGATTAATCTCGGCATATTTCCTGCATGAACATAGCAAGGTGGCACCAAGTCGTCAATCCTGGCGGATGCTGAAAGGGACATTTCATTTTCTTCAGATGATGAATAACATGTGGTTAATAGGGACACCGCACGACCCATCCCTGATCGTTTGACAACAATGACAGGTTCTTCCACACGAAATTCATCTTGGCGTAGTTCAACCCCACATCCAACCGAACTTCCAGCAGTTGCATCTGACCGTGGTGGTCCATAGCTTTCGGTTAAGAGTGGAATTGAAGTGGAATCCTAGGTATACATTACATGTCAACCAGTATTCATTATATGACAAAAGAAACTATGTCGGACCTTGTCGTCAGTTGTCCGATTAGTTGATTTGTCCACGTTAACATTTGGAGTATTTGGAGCAGCAGCTGGAGATGGAACTGGGCCAGTATGAATTCTTGGGGGACGCGATCTTGGCCAGCATTCTTCAAGTCGTAGTTGTATTCCAGCCAAAATAGCAGCCTCCTCCTTACTACAAGGTAAGCTCCCACCCACAACCAGTCTTTGCATCTAGACAAGACGCAGTAAGTTAGTCCATTAAAATGACTTAATTGATTCATTGTTATACATACATCCCAGTATTCATTTTTAATTGCCTCCAACGACTCAGTTTCATGGGCTTCTTCTTCAGCAACCTACAGGTGTCGTATCCACAATAAATTTATTCAAACAATCCGTTCTAACGAGACAGCGACATAAAATATCCTTGTTTACCAAAGCTGGACACAGTATCCTAATATGGTCGGTCCAGCGTAAATAAGGGGGTCCACAGGATGATACCCTCGCAACAAAGTCTTTAAGTTCTCGAATCACGCAACTCTTTCCTTGAGGTCTTGCTGTCGTTATCCAGTCCTACAAAAAAATTATTTTAAAAATTTGTCCAGTATGGACACTTCGCTTAGCATTCACTTAACTTACTTCAACAAATAGTAAAACTGCCCGATGCATCATGGGCATGTCTGATATAAATATTGAGTCATGTCTCCGTCCAACTGAACTCGCAGGTGACACAGAACTGCGTCTACTATTGTCATTTTTATCATTGGCACTGCCTCCACATGAAGATTTGTCGTCGAATGGGCTTGGCCCGCGGGAGGCTGCTTTGGGAGTAAGCAGGCCAGGACTAGGAGGTGGGGCAGGAATTGGTTGTGGTAGAGACGTGGGAAATGCCCTCACTGAAGGACTTGAAGGGCTGAGCAAATGAGCAGTGGGAGGTAAAGGGAGGGTTGGAGACGACGGAGAAGTTGCAGGAGGCGAAGTGGAAATTCCAGGCAAGATAAGCGGAAGTGGAGCTTCCAAGGTTACTTTTGGCACAGATCTGGAGCGAGGTCGAGGGGATGCTGGAGGAATTGCAGGGGGTGACGGTGGTTGTTCCACTGACGTGTCTGAAAAGTCGGGAAGATTTTGAAGTCGCCTTTGAAATGCATAAATTTCTTCTTCTGGTGTGTCTTTTGGGGAAACAACTTCGGGTGCAACATCCAATGATCGGTTTCGACTAAGTCTGCGAGTTTTCTTTTGATGAAGACTGCCAAACCTGAAACTCTGAAAGAGAAAGAGACAATTTGTCAGTAAAAGACTCGATGCTGATTCAAATGAAATGGATATTCAAAGAAACCTGTTTCGCGAGAAACGATGGTGAACCTGAGGGTGAATTGCCAGGACTGTAACCACTCCCACCTACTTCCAAGTTTTCCCTTGAAGCAGCGGCCCTTAAAGCTGCTAATGGTAGTAATCCAAAAATTGAGCTATCTCGTTGCTTTGTACCGGCCTCTCCAATTAGCCGGTGAGTGTCTTCCCCTTTATCCACGCTTGCCTCTTGACTTGAGGACCTCCATTTGGAGAATATTCCACGAATCGTCGTGCCGCTACTCTTCTTTGTTGGAGACACGAGCTGAGTTTCTGTAGGCGATGTGGTTTCTTCTAATTCGTGTAAAATCGAACTATCTTCCCCTTCCACCAAATTGGTTCCTGAAGTGCAATCTACAGTCAAGGAAACCTGTGAATTGGCAAAAAAATCTATAAATAAATATAGGAGCAATAGGGCGGACAAAGAGTCCCATTCTCAATTGAATTTAGAAGGAACAGGAAATGGGGAATGGTTGGTTTCATGCTAGCAACCAAAGGATCAAGAAATTCTTTTACATCACGGTAAGCTTATAAGAAAAGCAATCTCCCAACTCGACGGATAGCCTACAGATTAGATTGTAATCTTGCGTTTTCCAAATGGAAGTTCAGAGAAATGGCCATAAATTTAATCCAAAGAAATCAATAACGATGAATGTGAACGAAAATTTATGGATTTTCTGCTACATACTTGTCGGCGCCTTCTGAGCGTTACAGATGCAGATTCATCAGTACTTGAAGCTCTACTTCTGGAAGTCCTCGACTCTCCAGAGAACACAGAAAATATGGAGTGTCCCGAGTGGCCGGAGTATGCGGATGCAAATGAAGCTGAAAAAGAAAACAAATATATCACACAATGATGTTAGATTACACTTTATTATATGTGAAAAAAGTGGCGGTGCTAATTATAGTTATACAGTTTTGTAAATCTGTCCTGTCAATCAAAATTATTGTTTTATCTAAAGGCGAAGTGATGGAAAGTGTAAAGTTAAAAGTTAAAATGGAATAAAATGCATAAAATACTACTAATTTATTGAATTATCTTACCTCGAGATGCACAACTTTTCCACCGACGGAGTGCAAGCCCAGTGCTAAGTAGTCGGTGAAGAAGTAGGCGCAACAATATTGTGGGGTGTACAATTCCAGGATAACACGCTTGAAATGTCCGAACAAAGCCAGGATCTGGCACCAACGTCAAAATTGTCACCAAACAAGTCATTTGCACTCGAAATACAAATATAAGGGATTTAAAAAAAGTGAGTTACCTAGCTCCGGACCGCCTATGCTGTCACGACGGCCTACAAATATGCATAACAAATATGCATAACAAATATATACAAACACCCAAAATATCAGCGTTGGGAAGTTACTTTCAGCAGAATGTCTCCGAAACTGCAGTACTGGAGAGACGCAATTACGGCTCGGGCTCTGATTCATCCAGTTGGCAGGTTGCTCTCTCAAGTATGGAGACCCTGGGGCAGCACCTCCCTGCAGATATAGGTTCAGTTAAGTCACAAGTCCATGATAAATTTGAGCAGTCAATCATTTTTACCTCAAGAGATTTCAACACTCTGATAAGCGTTGATTCTACAGACATGGCAATAATTGGTGGCAAACCTCCACTTCCCGACGTTGGGTGTCCCAACACGGGTGGAGGGGTGGAACAGGTCCACGTGATGTACAGATCTTCATTGCCTAGTGTCCCACTTGAAATGGTGGATTCATCTACAAAAGAGAATTTGGGGAAAGTACTAAAAGCGATTGATACTATCCATACGGGGAAAACTCTTAGTGAATGATCTATTCCAACAGCTATTAAACAATGTACCCCTGCCGCATTACGGGTCCAGGGAATGGGGGAAGGGGTAATCAAGATATGTAGTTGTTTGACAAACCTGTAGTGATGAGATCAAAAACGCTGATTCTTAGAGCAGACCTGTGATGCAAACCCAGGTAAACGAGCAGTCGTGCTGCGTGATGCTTAACATATCGGGCAAACAAGGTGGTGTGGTTCGTGTAGAAAAATTCATCTGCTGGAAGAAGTAAGGGTGGTAGGGCATCTGCAACTCCAGCATCCATCAGCGGCTTGTGATGAGCAGGGTCTAAGGCCAATGTCGCCAAGATTTGCAACACGAGACACAGTAGTTGCTGTGAAGCAAAAAAAACATCACACCTTCACACAACAGGGACTCATGTATGGCATTGGTATTAGTAAAGTGATAGTGACTGAGACAAAAGTTTTACAGGGTCGTGTGTTGCATCCAGGGCGGCGATGAGAATTCGAAGAGGCGCTTCGCTGACTAAAGACTTTTGGACGGCAGGAGCGTGAACGAGGAAGACAAGAATTCGAGCACTCAACAACTGCAAACAGTGAGCACTGCAGGTCCTTCGTCTGAAAGAAAGCAGGACTCTTCTTACTTTCACCAATTCAATTCAACCCAGGACCGAACCCAGTTCAGCAGTTCAACCAACTAACTCAGTCCAGAGCATTGGGCAACCTGATCGTTTCGAAAATTGTGTTTCATGGTACCAAGGTTTTCACTAAGGTTTCGAATTCCTTATTATCAGAGGGTTAGGTTGAGGTAAGCTGCTCCTCAAAACTTTTAGTATCTCAACAAATAAGTCTGCCTGGTCCATTCAAAAAGTCTTAATGTGCATGAAACCACATAACAGCACAGAAACTTTGAAGCAAAAAGTTACCGAAATAGCAGCTTGTCTTAGGACTTGACAGTGTTTGAAATTTTAATTGGAAGATGAGAATGAGAAAGCTAAGAGGAAAATGTTTGTGGTGGGGTTAACAGAAACGGAACTAATCATACCTGACGGATGGTGTGCATATTTGACGAGATCCGATGGTTCGTTTGTACAAAGTGACAGCGTTGTGCAAAATATTTACTATTGGTCCGACAGCAGGCTCGAGAACATCTAAATAATGTCAGAGAAAGAAACGCATGAACATGAAGGACTATAAGATTAGTGTATTGCATTGGTGGGATTGAAAACAGCCATGCACCACACCACGATACCATACCACGTTGGTTATGGTGTGGTGTGCTCATTGGGCGTGGGAACATTGGAAGGCTCTCAGAATTTCGAAAGAGACAAGCCAACTCCCCCAGAAGACAAACCTAAAACACAACTCACTACCAAACTTTCCACTTTAACTCCAAAGTCCCACGACCAGCCTCCAACGTTTCCAACAGTTATAACCCAACCACAGCTCAGAGGTGAAAAATAGAATCCAGGAGGCTTCTCATTTCCTGCCAGGATGAAAGTGACAGCGTAGATTAGACACTACCCAAACCCATCCTGCAGTACCACAGTACCACCACTTGGCCCGTCATTTATCCCACCCATCCCAAGGCACAAGTGTCATTAAATATTGAAATCAGGTTTCAGGAAATCTCATGGAATTTTCCATACCTACACTCAAAATCTCTCTGATTATCGCACTCCAACAGCCGTAGTAGTAGCAAACAACCAAACTCAACCTGTCATAGTCATTGTTTGTAGGACAAGTTCTGAGAATAATCCCCAGCTCATTTCATCCTATTTGACAAGATTTGATTCAATTGTCCTAAAACAGGTAATCACATGTTGATCCATACCACATTTAGCACATCAAATAACACAAACACAGAACAAGTGCTTTCATTCCCAGATAGGGTTTTACTTATTCCTCTGGAATTGGTTGGTGGCAACAACTTATTGTAATTAAAAAGCCACCAAAGTAAACAGTGGAAATGAGAAAATCCTGTGATTATACAATAATTGGAGAGCAGTGAAGTCATCATATCACGAATCATAATAATGTCGGATAGGTATATACGACCTAAATTACAGAACGCTGTTTGAGCACTGCTTCCACTGGGAGTTATTCATATTGGAGGAGGTTTTGCAGCCAGAAGGTTCAACTAAAGAGGAAAGGTTGGGTCATAATAAAGACAAACGATCGTTCACAATTAGTGGCAACTTTCCACTACTTTCTCCTGCTACAAGGCCACCTCTTAACCGTCCCTTCCTACCGTTTCTACACGGCAATAGAGCTTGAGACAAGGCTTAGAAGAAATGATAAGTGCTCCTATTCCTACTCTGTAAATAAATCATTACCTCTGGCAGCAGGAGCACAATTTTCATAATGGAATCATGCAAAATGCACAAATAATTTGCCCCAACGGCGGCTGACAACCCCATTTTCAGAGTTTTCATTACTCTCATCCGTTATTATTCCCACGTTGTACCCTCTCCACTCCATCGTCTCAGTTTAAAACATGAACAGGTTTCATTTTGCCTCTTGCAAGGAACTTTCAAGACCAGTTTAGATCAAATCTCATTCTACTCGCATTGTACAAGAGTCTCATCCACTACTGGTACTTCCTATCCGTATCTCATTTTATTGCATCTTCCACACAATGTATACCAATCAGTTACCCTTCAAATCCTTTAGATTCGAGATATATCCAACCTTTACTATCCTCCATATGTCAGCTTTGTATCTATATCTTCATCAAGAAAAGGAAAGAACGACAAGAGAGAGACAATGAAGGCTGCAGCAGTTCTGATTTTGGGAGATTGGTCATATTCATGAAAATGGTTCTCATATTGTAAGTTTCCATTGTTATAGAAAATTTAATAATCTACAGACAGTCCAAACATTCATTATTGTACGTCGTAACTTAGACCAAACTTGATTTGAAATGTGCTTAATTCTCTAATGCGATCTGCGTCAGTTGCGATTATGGGTCACCCATACTGCCAACCTTACATAGGTAGATATGGTGCCTATGTATAACTGTACAGGGCTCCCGCAGCTTATTCCATACCTTACCTTGTTTTAAAACATCATATAGACATAGATAATACACTGATGAGGTTGAGCTCACCGGACCTGAATAGCTGGCAGCAAATACGGTTAAGGTGTAAACAAGGCGTTGAAACGTATTGTGAGCTAATATTTAGTAGAACAGAATAGAGTAAAGAAAAAGATCTACAAAATAAAGTTGTGGATAACTGAAGCATAAGTGAAGGTAAGTGGAAATCCGAGTAGAAAGTCAAGTAAAACTGGTGCGGTGCGTGAATCCCGCAGTCAATAATTCACTGACTTTCAATTCCAAAGTGCTCCTCCCGTGCATGTCCCCATCACCGGACTGAAATGAGTTGACTGTCAATCGATAGACCATGTCTACACTTCGACAGCAAATGTCCTTCACCAGCTTTCAAAACCTTGATTTAGGGTCCATGGCCCTATGTCACACTACCACACCAAATCTGTCTGTGACGTGGTTTAAACAGTCTAACTTGAGCGTTTCTTATCCGCACCTCTCATAGTTCAACCTAACGTCCTTGACTCTACCACACCAACCATTTTGGAACAAGCAAGGCCCCATGATTATACAATTGAATTTCATCTACTACTTCAGCGGAAAGCCTGTGCCTCTAAAATTAGTGGATAGTAACCCAGAAGTTGTTGTGCTAAAGCTGGGGACCTCCCGGAGTTATTGGCAATAAAAAGAGGAGGGGATAATAGGAGCTGCAGGTTAATCCTTCCTGAAAAAGGTAGGGGAAATGCGGAGAAAGGGAGTCATGATGTTTTGGAAGAGAAAAGTCAGTAGACTTTCACTTAACTCCTTCAAGTCGTTTATAATTTAATGGAAAATTTAGCTGGGGAAATTCAGGGAGCTATGAGGAGATTGAAAGGAAGAGTGGATGGCTTGGATGGTATCGCAGCAGTGGGTAGCGAGGGATTTCGTGACAAACAGAGATCTCCGAGATGAATTTTTCATGGTTCTTATACGTCCAGAGAATTGGGGTAAAAGTGGGGCTGCACAGGAAAGCCGTGATACTGCGGGGTGCGACATAAGTGCTGACTCCCATTATCCTCCATACCTTACCTGACTGAACCATACATACCTCTACCTTGAAGCGCAAAACACTAAATTCATTTCATGACATGATACATTGTTCTATGGAAATGGGTTGGAATCGAATCATTTGCCAGCTAAATGTCTTCTGCTGATGATGGGCTGGCTATATAGGCTTGACTTGGCTTGGCTTGGCTCAGGCAAAGTCTCTCAATAGCCCAAATAGACTTGACAATACAACAGTTAGCTAGCAGACGGCACGTGAACATGCCAGTTAACAAAAGCAAATGTTTCCAGTGTACTATCATTGCCCCAATGCATACCGATGGCACCATAAAACGCTGTTGCCCCATAACCGACCAACTATATACACCATCCAGTGTGCAGTTTCTTAGCCATGAGAAACAGACCAGATAGCCAACAGACCCAACAAACCCGGAAAATTGCAACAAAACATGTAGCTCAAAATCCTAGAGAGTATTTTACAGTGAAAGTATAGAGAAAGACAATATGGCCTTCCACCAGAGTCACGTTCGCTGCATGGTATGGTACGATCCTCGAGTACAATTCTCGTGGGGAAGAGACCTTCAACAAATGAAGCATCTTGATGGCTGTGGTGGCCACGTTCACGTATGACCTGGGAATGATTACTTTCCTCGTCATCAACGACGAGTCGTTGCTTCCACTTGTGTTTTAACACCCCCTTGGCGATGTTGTTGATTTTCAATTTCGCTACCACCATTCCACCCCTCGGACAGACGCAATTCCCTCGGAAGTTCTTTTTCCAATTTAAATCGGAAGCAGTATGGCAATGAAGGAGTCGTGATATCTAGATCAACTGGAATTACCTTTAATCGTTCAAAGGACTCTGTTGTCTGTCGCTTTCTTTTTTTTCTCACTCATCTCTCTCTTCAGAGCTTTCACCACAACTCCATTTCATTGTTACAATAAGGCAATCTGGCTCAGAAAGATGAATTAAATGTTCTGAAAGAACTCACTTGCCACAAACACATTCGAGAAGTGTAGGAACCCTCAAGCTGCTTTGTCTTTTTCTACTAATGCCTCTTAAGAGCTATCACCCTTCGTGGAATGAAAATAACGGATAACATTTTCACAAACTTACCCAGCAAATCCTGTCCAGAAGCTGTGGCCTTGCTACTTTTCATGGATGGAGCAGACTCTTTAGATTTACTTTTCTGAAATGGCCCTTTGGCACCCACAGTGACGCCAGGTTTGGATGTGCTCACTGACCCCCTTTGCTGTTGCTTGGATGAAGCCGTAGACAACAGTTGGCCCCCACTGCAGCCATGCTTCTCTACATCCATATCCCTGCTGCAAGTATCACACAAATATTTAGTATTACATTAACCCTGAGCATCGAAAACAATCAATTAATGTGGTATTTAGGTGTGTCAGTAGTGGGCAAAATTCAAACTACGGGACGTATATATATATATTCGCGTGTAGCCAAGTCATGACCATGATCAATGACTAAGTGAATGAAGAAAACAGAGAGAAAGATGGAAAGAAGAATAGATCTGCAGATATGTAGAGAAAGAGATGATGTTGGTTGGCAGCCACACCAGTTTCATTTTCAACTCGTTATCATCCCAATCCATGAAGGAGAATGGATGATTTGTGTTATTTTGTAACTGGAAAGCGTTCTGGAAGTGAAAGCATTTCTGAGGCAAGTGAGTGTTAGTGTTGGATGATTCCCACTTGGTGTATGGTGGAAAATGCAATGTCTACACCACTTGGGGATAATCAAGATCCAAGAAAGCAAGTCCCAGACCAATGATTTACGTGGAATAAGAAATGGTTGTGGGTTTAAACACAGTCTGCTAACCTGTCTTTAGTGAGTCTGTGAACAATGGTTACATCCACGATTTTGTTCATTTCCACCATGGCCGTGTACTGCAGAGGATGGGGTCCTGTGGCAAGGAGGAGGCAAGATTGAGCCACAATACATAGCACGTCGGACAAATACTTTTTCGGTTCTTCTCTACTGCTGTGACATTGTACTGCAATCTACAACAAAAGACGCAATTTACAACACTCGCACAAACATTCCCTCATAAAAATCTCATTATCATATAGCTCCCAATTCCCTCAATAGCGACAGCCATGCATTATTCTTTCACCAAAACAAACTTGCTTTTCTACCCCCTTACAACAAAGTACGTATTATTTTGAAGAAGACACTCCAAATATAACTTGAATTACTTGAAAAGTGCCCATTGTTCATTAGATGCAATGCAACTACTATATGTGTGCATTTCCCATATTAATTTAATGTTGGAAAGCTTACCGAAAGCAGAGTGTGAAGAAGGCCAGAAAGACATTTGTGGGGGTCTAAAGGAATATCGGTTGTGGGAGGAACTTGTTGAAACCGTTTCAATAGGGACTGAGTATGAGCCACGAGGCCCTGCAGAACATCATCAAGGCACTCATCATTCGTAGAAATTGATTTGAGAGTCAACAAACACCTTGCAAGCTCTGACCACTCTATTTTCACAGAGTCTGCAACATCAAACAAAAAATTCTCGTGAAGATTATACAACTCTAATAAAAATGGGAGAATTAATGTGGAATTTCATCAGTGGCATTGGTTTGGCGAGGCAAAGGATGAGAGATGAAGGGGTGCCAAAATTGCGGTTTATGTTGGTAAGCTATACCTGCTTCGCTATGGGTCTTGTTGTTGCTCTTATCTTTCTTTCTCTTGAGCTTCTTTTTCGATTCCGTGATTATGGCACTAGTTCCTGCAGCGGTCGAGCTGTTCTCCTCGGCAACCTGCACCTTATAGAAAATCATAAGAAAAATGATGACGCCAACCTATTGTAACCTGGGCATGGTTTGGTGGGAACGAATGTAACCGAGAGAAATGTTGACTTTTCCCAGTAAATACTCCACATCAACCCACTTCCGACGTTTTCCAAATAGGAAATCTTAAGCTCTCCATCTGATATTCTGTGCAGGCAAAAAAAGCGTCGAGTAAGTAGGTAGAGCGTGAATCTGTGTCGACTATAACTACTACCGTTGCTGGAAGAATGTAAAAATCTCACCGCTCCCACTTTTTCTCCAGAAAACGTGTGGCACGGAAACTAATGAGATCTTCATCTTCTTCCTACCTCATATTTCATGCTAGATTATCATCATTACGGTTCCTGTCTCAATCTGAAACTCGTCTTTACCACCACGCTATGCGACTACTACAAATAGTTATTACCACAACATGGTATAAATCCT
>JAQIWQ010001364.1:0-11079 GCA_034695825.1 Folsomia inoculata
CGGACAGAAAGAAAAAGCCAATAGTAGATTTGAGCGATGATTTTTAGCCTTTTTTCAAAACTTTTGTTTAGTTTTTTTTATGCTAAATCTCATTTCATTAAAATCTCACTTTGTGTACTTTTTTTCTACTTGTCATGTCCACTTATGAACTAACATGGTCATGTTCATTTTTACACTTTGACATTTTATGGTGTCTTTGATTCATTGGATTACAAGTTTCGAAGATGTTTCAAATTATAGCAATTTAATACGAGTCAAAATAAAAATTCAGTGCTGGTAATATATATTTTCAAGCATGCGAAACAACCTCTGTTGCCGTGATTAATGTCGAACAGTAGCGAATGTATTTTTAGCCAATTGAGCAACTGGACATGCACATGCATTTCTGCAATCTGCATAATCAACAAAGCATAATATACACATCTAACACTATCTAAATAGTTTTTGGATTTGTATTGATTCGTGCAACAAACTATATAGCTTCTTAACTATATGACTAATAATTAGACAGTTTCTTGATTATGACAACCAATCTTGTATTTTATTATTAGAGAACCGTCATTTCACTGGGTGGCATATTAATCATTGCTACTAATAAAGGTTGACCCTGTTTCTTTTTTAAAACGACGACTCTAACAACATCAGCCAGGCCACTGGTGCTAACAGCCTCCACCTTTGCAACCATTTGGATTTCCACTCCTGGTACCAATAGTGGGACCTGTATGGTTTTTTCATTTTGATTATTCCCATTAGAACATTCCACATAAAAACATAAATCTCACATTAATCATCGGAGGTCGAACATCGTAGTATTTATCATCCCAATGGAAAAATAGAGCTAGATCACAAATAGCTCCTGAATCATTACCAGAATTAGGACCAATATTTTGAATCCCAATTTTAACAGTGAAAGTTGGCCCCAGTCCCAAAACTTCTGCTGATAATTTCACAGTCTCTTGAACTGGAATTTGTTTAGTGTTTAAAACATGAGCTAGACTTCGAGCTGTTTCCAGTTTAAGGCGAAATGCATCTCTTTGAAATGCTCTGTGCATCGCTATAATAAAATATTATAAATGGTCAAAACACTAATTTTAAAATCGAATGTAAATTTAATTTCATAAAATCGTGTCTGTACTTATAGAGTTTTCTCTTTCTCTCATTGTCTGATCTACAAACAACTTTGTCTTCTTTGGCACAATCATTTTTCCAGAAATGGTGGAATTCTTTTCCTTCAACTGTGGGGTAAAATCCGCACTTCGCTTTAATATCTTGACATGTAGACTCCCCCCTACAAATTGTTTTATGACATTCAACTCCAATTTAAATATTGCAGAATTAAACACTTGCCTTGTGTAATTACAACGAGGCTATTAGTTTCCCTGCCATACTGTCCAAAATATACTACAGAAATAGGTTCTGGAAATGGTACAGTGTCCACCAGTTCCCCACAGGTTGTGTACATTGTGACATTTCCGTTCTGTAGCCCAACACCAATGAGGTCCAAATTCTTTTGTCGGAGTTGCACCCTTTGGACGCACGTAATTGGTGTAACCGTCTCTACACTCCAGTGACGATGTCCCTTATCGCTGAAACAATTGAGAGTGGAGTCCATCAAGGCTACAATAACCGAAGTTTCGAGGCAGACAACACCAACAGGAGGTTTCGAAAGATTCATGAGCGGAGCCACATAGCCCCTTCGACCAAGGAGTAGCTGCCCATTTCTGGTAGTACACGTGAGAGTGTAGTCAATATCGTAGAGTCCGCTTGTTGAAAGAAATGCTGGGACATCGGTGAGAGTCAGTTTTGCCTTGGGAAGAGTTTATTTGATCACTAATGCTTAGGTGGCATTAAAACATAACTAAATAAATACTTGTCACACATTACCTCATCGATCGGTGTAAACGTTTCTGGATGCAAAATAAAAATCTCGCAGTTTTCCGTCCCAACCACGAGACAAGCTAACGCATCATCATCATTGTGAGACTTTTTTAGTGTGCTCATACAAGTGATCACCGTCTTCCGGATAAGGGGTGATCCTTTTTGTGCTTCAACAAATGAATGTCTCTCGCGATGGGGGAGTGACAGTAGATGCTGAGTTTTTAGTGTTAGTGCTGACACACCCACAGAACTTTGCAGATTGCTCAACATTTCGAATAGGGCGTCCACTGATTCGTACTAGAAGTAGGTGCACAACTTTGAATTTGCTTGAAAATGAATGTAAATACCTACCTGAGTCCAAATATCCCTTTCTACTTGGTTTATAGACAAAGGGGGTAAAACAGCTCTGAAGAAAGGGCGTAAGTTTTTATATACGTAAATATACTCTGCAGTCGCAACTGTAACAACTATTGGAAAACATGTAATATTTTTAGCTTCAATATTATCAAAAACAAAATGCATTTAATATTTATACAATTTGAACACCTACCAGGCTGCCTAGGGGTTTCATAGTCGATATACATGGGGGCCACAGCAGTAGGTGCATCTTGCAAATTGATTTCGGAACTTAAACCCGTTCCTTTGTAAACCTGAAAAATATTTGTTTTATTTGTAACACTTTAGAAGTTATTATGAATCATTGACAAACAGACTTTGAGTTTCGATGGGACATGTCCTGAACCGATATCTCCAACAATTAGTCGATAATCACCATCCCCTGCCAAGTCTGCTGTAGCAATGCAACCAGGAAAAGTGTAAAGGGTTGCCTGCGTATCAGAGAAGGCATCCAACCACATATCCACCCTATTGTACCATTCATATTAAGTATTTACTAATATCAAATTTGAATATATTTGATATTATTTACTAAAACTTTACTTTGATACTTTTAGAAATGTCTTATAAACTCTTCAACTTACTTTTTGTTTTTTCCAATTTTACAAAAGTCAAATGACATCCAGGTAATGATAGAGGTGTGCAAGTCATAAGCTATGGTTGTTAAGTATGGAATGGACTCAAATAATGGCTATAAATTTATATAGGTGACAAAAAGCTTGAAATAAAAGCAGGAAGGAATGAACATGGTGAAATTTCAGACATATTTTGTTGTGCCCTGCAGTTGCTGGGCAAGGTTCATGTGGGCAGAAGTCTCAGGGAGAAAGCTATCCTCCCTGACTCTGAACAGAACGCGTGTAACCAAATCTCTACAACAATAATGCATGCAAATTCGGAACCTTATTAAACTGTGGGCTAATGGGAAGCTGTATGTGTCATACATGGCCATTTATTTTCCGAAATAACACCTCAGTTTAACAAAAATTTGAGAGAGAAGGTCGGATTTTACATATCAGATAATGCAATGTTTAATTTAGTAATGGCAAACTACTTTGGAGCAAATCGTCATTCTGAAACACTTTCTCTTAACTTCCACACTGTCGTCATACATTTTGTAGATAGGATAAAATGTTTGGGTCCTAATCTTTCTCTGTTGCACGAAATTAAATGAACACCTGCCATTGTTCATTTTGATTCTGATTCTAATGGGTTTTATGCGGTTCATACATGTACCAGAGTCCTTTGTACTATTTTCAAATTGCTAAATGTGTTTCAAAATTCAAATTCACAAGACATTTTCTATCAATCAACTTTTCCAGTACATTGAATACATCATGTAACAATGATGATACTAGTAATATACAAATCATACCCTCACTCTGGAACTTGAGCAAATATTTAAAACTCGTCAATAAATCCAAAGTTCAAATCATTTAACAGCTTCATTTAAAAAAAACTTGAATAAAAACTGAATATATAGTTTATAGAATTATGCATTCTGCGTGCGTAGTAGACAAAGAGATTGCTGTGTTTACTATGTGCGTGTGTTGTTTGTGTATATGAGTAGTGTAGGTGCAAAACACAGCAGAAAATCTCCACTCTAGTATACTAGAAAATTGGCAATCCTTCCCATCCCCCTACTATTCCTTCATCCAACCATTACATTATAGTCATGTATTTTATTTTTGGACTCTCTCTCTCACTAACTAGACAAACCAAGTAAGTAAAAACTTAAATAATTGTCTTGTATTACTTATACAAAAGTATGTTGGATTGAATAGTTAACTTTTTTACAAGGACCTCCAATTTCCTCATAGTAGTATTACCTTTTGGGATTTGTTGCTATTTACTTGATTGTTTGCTAATTTTCATTATGATACCACCATCAATTACAACACGGAAGAAGTAGTTATAGTTCACATTTTTCCCTTGTAATGCATAGTCAACAAAAAATGACAAAATTCCAGTTGAAAAAATTACATCTTGAATCTCTCAGCTCACAGCTGCTTTAGTTACTAGGGTAGAGCAGAGGGGAACAGTAGTAGTCAGTCAGTCTTTTCAATTTACCAATTGGCCTAAAAATTATAGTATTTTATTTTATAGATTCGCAGTCAAATTTACCTACATTTAAATTTCTTGTGTACATTGATTGAGAGGGCATAATTGGGGACGATACAATCAAGAGGGTGACCTCATTTCTTCAAGTCTTCTTCAACGCTGGTAAGTGTTTTCTTATCCAGATATCAGAAATAGGGAGAGGGTTTT
Source organism: Folsomia inoculata (assembly GCA_034695825.1). Taxonomy (NCBI): domain Eukaryota; kingdom Metazoa; phylum Arthropoda; class Collembola; order Entomobryomorpha; family Isotomidae; genus Folsomia; species Folsomia inoculata. The sequence continues at coordinate 4,540 of JAQIWQ010001364.1, forward strand.
TGGTTGGCATGTCTTTAGGAATTTGTTACAAACATTTAACTAAGAATGATGATTGTTTATTTATGATGTTGTTTGTGGTCTGGGTGGGATGTGTTTGACCACAACAAAGATAAAAATAACGGGGGTTAGTTACTGCGTACTGGGCTGTTAGGTTGTAAACCAGGATGCAGAATACTTGCATGAAGCGTGGGAGATAAGTAGATTGCCATGAAATAAATGTCACGCGTAGTTTTCATGTAGCACTCATATGGTTAGGAGACTAATAAAAATTTAATTGTAATTTTTATTGTTTAACTGTTCTTTCTAGAATGACATCTTGAAACGATAAGAGTTGCTCATTAACTTCACTTCCACCAGGATGGACCCCAAGAAAGTTGAAGAAACTGATAACAATGATCACGAGGATGATAACAAACGTTTCAACCATTCTAACGATAACGAGCACATCAACCCTTGCAGTTTACCTGAAGTAGAGCCTGGTGAAAGCGGATACTTAGACTCCCCCACCCTAGCGCCCGACTGTAAAGGGATCAATAAACCGCTTCCAACTCTCCAGGACAATATACGAAAAAAAGCGTATATCAAGGATGTGCTATTGAATGCCAAGTACATAAGTATTTTTTATGTTGACTGGCAGTAACTTTTCTTTCCGCCCTTAATTTTACTTTTTCATTGTTAGCTCTCACGAAGACAAAAGCATTAAAAATCAAGAAGAATATGAACAAAGAAAGCACTTCGATGAACATCCTGAAACTACCCAATCTCTCGAATTTCTAAAAACTCACAAGGAATTTCAAGTTTCAGGCCGTAATCAAATGCGCATCCCCAATGACGAGCTACAGAATGCTTTAAATGGATTCACCAACATGCATTTGGCTCATGAAATTGCTATTAATCATGATTTCCGTTTGGAGGTGTACACCCCTCCTGGAGAAAGGTATATATCAACCTATTTAGATTATTGTTTATTAATGATAAATTAAATTTATGTATTCTTTTCCTAGTCTTGAAGAACAAGTCCGAACCCAGATGCGAAAAGCATATTGGGACATTTTTGACGACGCAATATCTTCCCATGACCCAAAGCCTGCCTACGCGTTATGTGTATTTCGTGAAATGAAACAAGTGCGTATGTACCTAGGCTCTTTCAGAGAATCTTTATCCACTTAGTTTCAGCATTGTTCATTGAAATTATAAATGGTTTATATCAGATGCTACTTGGCCTACTTTTGCCACATAATCGCCAAATCCGGCACCGGATTGAAACTTTTCTGGATGAGGCAGCTATCCAATACGAAATTGATCATCAGATATTGGAATTTTCGGTAATCTTTGGTTATGACATTTTATTCCATTTGTTTATTTACTTTGACTTCCTTTCAGAAATACACCGACTTTATCATTAACATTATTGGTCAACTCTGCTGCCCAATGAGAGATAGTCAAATTGCGGAACTAAAGCAGTTGGTCAAGCCATCTGACGTTTTCAAAGAAATCATGCACCTAATGGAACAAATGCAATTGGATATGGCAAACTTTTTGATTTCTCAAATTCGCCCAACAATTATCAATAACTGCGTTACTTATGAACGAAAGAAATTTGCAGCCTACATCGAAGTTCAATACAAGCTTGACCAAGATCCTCTACGAATTACAATTCCTTGGATTCAACGTCATGTCCTTGAAAATAGAAAACCATTGATTGTAATTGGCAGGGCATTTGGTGAGATTTTATGCTGGGAAGGGAAGGATTGGCCTGAGGTATGGCGATGACGATTTCAAGCATTGGAGTGGTGACCATGATTTGTTTTGTACTGGATTCCAGACTTTAACACTGGATTGGCCGAGATTTGTTACACTTATCGAAGAAACTCGGAGATCAACATTTTTGGGTGCTACTGTCTTCAGTATGTTTTTAGTATTGTGCCCACGTATGTATGACTTTTCAGTAAAACGTGTATTCATATTAATCCTTTGCAGATGCTTTTAACACTGCTCGGGTAATATTTGGGGAGGACAATGAACAGTTGAAACCATTTGAGCGTGGAAATTGTTTTCCACAACGTTGTTTTTCGTTGCGTGATGCACTCAAATTTGATCTGAATCTTCTGATTCAAAAAGAAGACTGTGTTAATCAAGAGTATTTTCAAGCGTTCCAAGTTTTTTTGTACACCAGAATGGCCCAGGCTTTAAAGTATAAATTTTTACAGGAAACTGAGGAACGTGATTGATCTCATTGCCGAGCAAGCTGTTAAAGTTTGTGAAGAGTCTGCGAATACGATTTTACAACGGAAACTTACTCATGATGAAAAGGAAATGATTCGTCGATCAGTCCGTGATAGTTCCCGAGAAGATCAAACCGTTCGACAAATTTTACGTATGTTTAACTGTTTTCTTCAACATGAATACTCATTTCTATAAGTTTCTCTTCAATTTAGTTCGAAGAATTCAAGAATATGCAACATCAGTTATTGCCGCTGGTAAATTGGACAATGTGGAGTTTCCAAAAGGATTGTTGGTAATCGAAGAGCAGGTCATGAAAATCATAGTGGAGTTATCAAGAATCGTATTGCACAATCGTGTTGTCTTTCAAGATTTGTATATCGGGATTATTCAGGGTGAAATTCAAGTCCCAAAATTCATGAGTGAAAATGGTATGCAGTTTGACCCATCAGTGTTGAAGGCCATGGAATTTCTCAACGCCGAGTCTACGGATAAACTCGTGATAAATAAACTCTCTAATAACGAAAAACTGAAAGATGATGTGGACATTAATGGTCGTCTACTACCTCAAAATGAAGATTTACCATACATGGAGACTACTCCCGAAATTGAAATAATGATTGACAATATTATTGAGCAAGCACGAATTCGAGACGATTATGACGACTTTGCAAATATCTCCGAAGAAGAAGCTGTGAAATTGTTAAAAGAGCTACAACGAACTGACTCTGCTGCCGTGGTATAACGCTGTTAAAATACCATAAGATTGTAAACCCAACGTTCACATTACAACATTGGTTTTTTTAGAGAAAACAGATGAAAAGAGATGAAGAAACGAGTGGACGGGTCGCAGCAAAGAAGAAGAAGTTAAGAGAAGAACTGCGAATCCAGCTCCGGCAAGAATTGGGCCTCCCACTGTTTGACAAAGACAAGACCACTCGAGCTTCGCCTGGTCTCAGACGATACTGTCGGTTGTTGCGAGCCTACGAAAAAGAGAAAAAGAGTCAGAATAAAACAAGCGATCAAAGTGAAGTTGATAATAATGCAAAGAAAGTACTACAGAAATCATCCACTGCTTCGCAATCGTCTCCTCACCACCTTCCCAACACCAAACATGCTCATTTCAAGGATCCTGATACAAAGTAAAGATATTCGAGTGCAATAACGACACCCAAAGTCCAAATTCTTGTAAATTAACTAATTGTAGCACCACCTCAATCGTAAGCGCAAACTGTATTATTACGACTATTATGCTTATTAACGCAACGCAATTAAAATCTCGCATTTATCCACGATTTCGCATATTAACCACTTAGAGTAAGATAATTACTTCAATTACTATCAATTTTGGTTTGATTCTCAAGTTACTGGTATTTTTGTTATGTATAAAATAACACCAGTTTGGCTGCCACAAACTTGACAAATGTAGTGAGATTTGTTACAAAAGAAAATGTCTCGCAGCACTTTAGGCGTTTTTGACTATAGTAAAGGGACCACGACCACTTTGTCAAGTTTTGGCAGACCACAGACCAAGTGTACAGTATTAATTAATCGCATGATAGTTGTTAATCGTTTATTAGTTTTATGTAACCGAGTGATACTTGCATGAATAGGGACGGTAGTTTAATGATTGGTTTATTAAAATCATTTGTGATTTGTTCTGCGTTTCTGTAGGTTGGACGTGTTTTATGAGTCTAGTCCTCAAATACTTCGTGGATAGATTGTTATAGCTTTAATTAACTCCACAATAATTCATAATATATAAAGAATGGTGCGATATGGATGCTGTGGAGTACAGTGAATGTGTACAAGAATCTTGAATGAAACAAAGTAAATAAATCCATAAATATTTACAACGGAAATTGAAATAACTTGGCAATCGTATTTATTGTTTCATTAAAGTTGAACACTCTTAAAGTTCATTAAAGTTGTTGAAAGTAAACTTATTGTTTCACCAACCGGCTTAATATCAGGAATACAAAGATAGTGCAATCAATGATTTTAAACTCCTTAGGTACTGGCAACTTTTGGAAAGACTAATACAGCAATTATAAATTTAGAAATACATAAGGCAGATTGACATAAGGAAAATTATACGTATGTATGAATGTTATACGTAATAGCACGTAACTAACTCTGAATATCACATTTAATATTATTAAGTGTAATTCTTATTGGCAAACCCATCTCTTGAATGTAGTTGAAGCAACAAATTCGAGCAAGTTGAGTCATGAATAACAAATTTCAGACCTGTAATACAAAACATTAGAATATTAGAATATGCACCAAAGTTGAATTGAGTTGTTTTTATACCTTCAAGGCAGGTGTAGAACTTTTCACCGGCAAAGAGTTTCTTCAGTTCCTCACCAAGTTTTTCAACGTTTCTGTTGAACTTGAATTCTTTCAAAACTTCCACAAATCGAGCGTATTTTGGAGGGCTGAGATCATTTTTTAACTGTAAAAAATTACAGACATGTAAATGCAAGCTACAGGTGATGAATTTGAAGCTTCAAAATGTTAGGGATACCCAAGTAGAAAATTCTTTGGCAGATAGAAAAACAGGAGCGTCTTCCCTTGCAGGAGAATCCATATCAATATCCATGGACATTTCTGATTCACTCGTAGAAGTACTACACGGCGTAGGTTCAATTTGGGCAGTTAGGTAAGGCTGGAACTTGTGAACTTCCATTTTAAGTCGCTTTGGGTTTGCTTCTGTCCAAAGTTTTCCTTCACCAATACGTTTTCCAATGCCCTGGGAACCTGCTCTTCTGAGAGAATTGCTACTACTGAGAATATCCCTATTTGCATCCGGTTTTCCGTCTTTTACATAGTCAACGGCAGGACGAATCATGAGAGAATCCAGCTTTGAGAATAAATCAAATCCACCACTGGTGGTAGACGAATCCTTAGAATTTGATTGAGATTGAGTGTACATGGAAGATATATCGCAATCCATATCAATGTCTTGAAGTTTCGACGCTGTTGCAAAACCAGGGTAGTCCGAAAGTTTCGACTTTACGCCAAATTTCGCAATGGAGGGAGAAGACTGATTGAAACTACCACTAATGTTTGGAAGCTGGTATGAGCCAACAGCACTCTGGCATGATACATCCCAGCATTGTTAGAAAGAAACGAGTAAGTTTTTTTTAAATACAAAGAAACAAACCTTGGATGATGCTGTTTTAAAAAACCGAGACAATCCTGTCATAGCGTCAGAAAAACTAGGACATCTCGTCAGTCTTTTTTCAAGCCATGGAGATAAGTTGTCCAACACCATTGGATAATCAAATCGTTCGTCACATAGAAGAACTGCTCCAAAATCCTGCGCATGGCGAATAATTCTCCCAATGGCCTGATTTAGAGCTCGAATTGCTTCCAGCTGGTACCAATTAGATCCGGAAATACCTTGCTAAAATATTCATTGCAAGTAAATTATATTTACTTAAAATAGTGTGCAGCCTACACTGTTTTTAAACTTGCTGTCAAGGTAAGATTTCTTTGCTTGAACATGAGGATCCTGAAATGGGGCGTACGGAATTCCAGTTATTATTACCGCTCGTCCATTATCATCTGAAAAATCCAACCCTTCCGAAACCTAGAAAATTGCAAAGACGTGTTTACGGTATGGTAGAATACTTCAAAAAATGTGTTTACTTTTCCCCTGCACACGGCCATCAAGCAACCACCATTTGAAGTTTTCACAGATTGATAGTAGTTCGTCATGACTTGATTAAACTCAAATTTTCCTTTAGGTTCCACGTATACGGCCTAAAATATTGTTCCGTAAAGAAAGCGTTCAGTTAGTGTTATTGCAATATCACCTTGTATCGACCAATTTTCTCCAACATCCCGGAAGTTTTCCAAGTATTAACACAGGTATCCATGAGATTATACGACGGGAAGAATACTAACACGCCTTTAGGGACGACGCTGCAAGTCGACATTACTACTTCTCCAAGGGCACTTAAATATTCAGGGTTAGATCGATTCACGAAAGTTGATGAAAGTTTGGCATTTTTTGGAGCTGCTCCAGTTTTTACAATAGTAGCAAATAGCTGACTGTCGCCAATAATGTGAGGATTTGATAACTTTACAGGAAAAGGGGCTCGTAATTCAGATTCCAGAAACGACAACGGCGACAGTGTGCCACTGGCAAGAATGATGCATCGTGGCCCATGTTGCAGCATCATTTCTAATCTGTCAAATTCAAGCATAGGATATAATTGTTAAAATCATCTTGTTAAGGATCGAAGGTCCTTTATGTGAATGCTCTGTCTGTCTGTCCGTCTGTCTGTCTGTCTGTCTGTTATTGCGATA
>JAQIWQ010001365.1:0-11075 GCA_034695825.1 Folsomia inoculata
AGTCGGAAGATAGGATTTAGTTTATTTTGTCCTTATTTTTATTTTATTGGATTCTTTACTTTCAACTCTTTGCTGACTGGATAATAGAATTTGAATTGAATGCCAAATTCTATTTATACATAGATGTTATGAAAACATACATTGGTAGCAAATTTAGGGAGTCAACATGAATTGGTTTTGGTGACAAAAGAGATTGTCTGGACAAAGGAATGAAGCCTAACCAATTTACACTGAAAGTTTTCCCATGTACAGTTAGAGTCCAATTTTCAGTCTTTTTAAAATTGTACAGAAATGAGAATTTTGCACCAGAAACAATATTGGGACTTCATACATTACGACATGGAAAAATATGCGTTGTGAATTTGACAAGAAAATTACTAACCATATTTACCTGTTTTCTCGACTTCTTTATCATGGGCTGAGGTTTCAGCTCATCTTCTGTAAATGATCTTGTTCTTGGATCAAAGTCGTGACCGGGGACGGACCCTAGAGCCATATCTCCTATGAAGAATGAAACAATGATTGATACAATTAACTATAGTATTACAATCTTTGTCAACGATTTTAGATTACATGGACGCAATACCCAAATCAAACGCAACGGCGAAACACACCGTAACATTCCAGTAATACAATAAATGGAAAGATGTATCCATTTACACAAACTCAAAGAAAAACAACTTTCATCTTTAATTTTTGATAATCAATCAAAAACGTCAAGTATTGACATGGCATAAGATTAAACTTTAAAAAATTGCATACACATTCAACTGGTTGAAGTCACAAACACGAAGTGAAAACGCTACCTTGAGACGAGTCCGGTGAATTGTCAGAGCTCATGTCATGACTAATTCCAGAAGAAGCGCTTCCAGAGGGGGATGGAGATCGAGATGGAGAGTGGTGAAACCCATGATGACCCATGGACGGTCTCATCGGACTTTTACCAAGGTAATTTGGGTAAGATGGTCCAGCCATTATTTGAGTCTCTAAGTGAATTGCTGTTGGTGGCATGCATGTATTAGAAGCCATAACCGCTGGTCCATCTCCGGCGCTGCTTCCTGCGCTTGGGTCGCGATCCTGATTTCTCACAACGTTCTGCATCGAATTAACATTTGGGTCCGTGGGAATTCCATTTTCCGTAAGAAATTCTTCCAAGTCAACGTATTCCAGCTGTTAAGTACAAATACGGTCAACAAGAATTGGCCAAAATACTAGCTTTACCCATAGCAAACGTCACCAAAAATCATATATTTAAGTAGGGTTGGTAGGTTCATCCGTCCGTAGCGTAAAATTTATTTCCGTAAATAATTTTCCGTAATTTTCGCCGTACCCCGTTACGTCACGTTTCAGCTTACGTTAGCGTTTTGCGACGTAAAACAATGTGGGTTTCGGCATCACGTAGAAGCATATGGATAACCCCCATGATAACCCCCACCAGTGAATATCTTTAGCAGACGACATGTTGGTTATTTACCCGAGATAAGCACAATGTTTTAATTTGGATTACTTATCTTAAAATTGAAAAAGTTTATGTGCTTATATTAATTCTTAATAATACCCATCATAAACCTCAGTAGGTATAGGAATATTTTAGATGGGTAATGGTTTTCAAGCCAAGATAAGCCAAATGAAGTTCAAATCCAAACTGATGAAAGTACGAGCCAATTCGTTCCGTAAACATAATGTCGTGAGTGGAGTTTACGTAAGAATATTAGACTTAGAGTTTCTTACGGGGAAACCTATGAACCCTAATATTTAGATATTGGTAAAGTGAGACAAATATGGAGTTGTCTTTATTAATTTATGCATTAATTTGACACTCAATAAATGTCTACATTCATCACCACAATAAGATCGTATAGTTGAAAATATATTGGGCTTGACAAGCAGTATTGAGCACGATCAAAAATTGCCAAAATTTGCATGAAAGGAATTGAAACTCCTTGCCTTCATTAGAGGTAGATCTCAACTGTCATTCTGGTTTAATATTTAACTAAAAATCAACCAACCTTAAAATCTCGGCCATCATAGGGCACCCGTTTGTCCCAAAGAGTTGGTCCAAGGAATGCTGACTGTGCGTCAAAGTTTTCCCAAGGGTCCAGAGTTTCCTTTGCGGGTGGTTCATCCATTGGTTTATCCGGTATTTGACTGTGACCTTGAATTCCTTGTGGTGCTGGGTGGTTTCCTAACGGAGGTGCAATTGGCTCTTGGCCGCTGTCGATCCCGTTCATTTTCTGACCTAAAGTTCATAATTCGTTAGGAAAGTGGCAACAACTTAATAACCAGCGACCATTGCAACATTTTTTATCGAAATGAAGATATTCAAGTAAATTGACAGAATTTTTAGTGCTAAGGTTGCATTTAACTCGCTTTCTCCAACGAATTGACCTTCAAATTCCAGAATAAACATGCTTTTTCTTGAGGAACAATCTGGAATTTTATTTCCATTATATATTTAGCCAAAACGGAATAGATCAAAAAGTTTTAAGCTGCATTGTGTTTTCAATTTGCAATATTATTCAATGCGATTCCGTGTAAACCGCATTATATGCCGTGCTCATTCAAAAGCATGTTATGCTAGTGCAACAATTTTGACATGTCACCTAATAGTAGAAAGGACATTACGCTATAAAACCTTGGTTAATGTCCTTATAGACACATTCGTGCCGCTAATTGTACAACGAATGTATTCTCCTAAACCCATATGAATACATCTCCAATTTATCCAATCAATACTATTTTCCATTATTTTGGCTTTACGTCATTTAGATATAATCTTATATTCTAACATCGACCAAGACTGAAGCAGTACAGAAATGAATAAATAAATAAATAAAACATATTTTCGATGCCACACAATGCACACAAAATTTAGGAACCCGAAAGTGGATTGAGTCGTCAACGACTTTTTTGCATGCTCCGTGATTGCTATTTACTTGAGATCGATATCGACATCGCCATGCATTAACTATTTTTGCAGATTTATAAGGTTCCAATCATTTGTACAGTGTCGACAATCCTCTTACTGAGCCCAGTACATGTTTGCATGTATAATTCATATAAATTGACACATACTTTCTATACACTTGCTCGGCTCAAAACAGCTTACCAAATAACGCTATGCTAACTTAACGTTGTTTTAATAAGGAAAGATATATATACAAAAGATGGAGGAATGGTTAGTCCCGACTTAGCCCTACTATAAACATTTGAATTTTGTATGTATCAATCAATATTGTAGTATCTGAGTTTCAAGGCTTTCGATGCATAGTGGGGTTCAGCTAAATTATTTTGTTATTTATTAATACCCCATGTCTAATGAATTATTACGCTGAAGCTACCCCTACATGACATGGATTAATAGATGCATACATCAGGAAAAACCTATAATAGAGTCCATTTAATTTTATTTACCTTCAGACCATTACAATCTAAGAAATGTAAAGTTAGCATCTAACATTATTGCACAAAATCCAGTTGTGTTCTATTTGTTCTAATTTATTTTAGATACAAGCTTCATTTTACGACAAATAATGTGAAGAAGCAAAAACAAATGAAGCCGTTTCCTAAAAAAAAAGTTTTAGATTCATTTTTTGTACCATGATAAACCGATGTAACACGCTGCAATTCAAAATTCTCTCACACTACAATATAAGTATTATAAATCCAACGTTTTTTAATCTTAAATTGCTGTTTAGACCAATAAATTCTAACCTTCTGACGACTATAACGCATGCCGACATGGGATAATCTGATCTAGTCCTCTAATATATTCCCCACACTGATAACTGACCATACAGTCTGTATGATACAGACCATTAGACTCCCTCGTTTGATGCACAATAAGGACGGCATTGCAACCTTATCAGATGGCCCCATAGACCATATTCTCAAAGATATTATCAAGTGATAGTCGCCTGGAAAATTACCACAAAATGCATGCAGAGATAGCCACAATATTGCGCAATTTTGTATTGTAACTCAACATGTATTGTACAATGTCAACTTGAACAATGTTTTTCAAGGTCACCTAACCGTAGGATGGAATTAATATTTCAAACGGCTTAAGATTTGGATCGTCAAAGGATCAGGATACTTACTTTGATATTGTTGTTGTTGTTGCTGTTGCTGCTGTATTTGGAGATGAATTTGTTGTTGAGTCCAGATAAGTTTCTGGTAGTTTCTCCACCTCGCCTCCGTGCTGGAAATTTCACTTTCACTCATGATGTGCAAATGTTGCTGGTTGTCAAAACGCAGTGGACGATTTTGTGATGTGTCGTTCTTCCAAGATAGATCAGTGCAGATTTGAAGTAGATGTGGTCATGTAAAACCCGAACAGAAGTCCGTATATTTAATGTAAGTAGATGGCAACAACAGAAGAATCTGAAAGAACAGAGGAGAAACTATTAAGCAATGTGGGACTATCTCAAGAGCGACGAGTGTACAGTAGAATGTGATACAATTCACTGAGACGTCAAACAGCAAGTCAGTCAGTCTCTGGAGAACAGAAGCTCGAAAATCAATGAACGTCTTCAACGGCAGGTGACTAGATTGAGGGAATGTTTCGGGGAGAGAAAGAAAGAACGACGATGGCTTGGACTCAGTCCTAGTCATGATATGAAACCCTATATCCACCCGAATAATTTGTGAAACTTGGAACTATAAGCTTCATGGAATGGTTGGAGGCGAGCAGAAAGTGTTGTACACCGTACTCTGCTCGATTCGTCGCCACCATATGTAACCACTAGTACTAGTCGGACAATCTCGGGAGACCAAGGGCACGGGCTGCAGGGAAAGGTTATGGACTTGCATACCGGGATTTTTTCTCATTCCAATATCGCCTTTCCCAGCAGTGCCCCTAGCAGTACAGCTAAACTCGTAGGCAGTAACTATTTTTCTGTCTCCATGCCTGTCTCACTCATTGTCGGATGGAATCTCATTTGGGGAAAATACTGCGCAGAATTTTCTCCAAGCTCAACTTTTGATATTCACTCAAGTGAACAATGTAAATATATGACGAAGGGAAATATCTAGTAAACTCGCCCCGACTTTCTCTTCTCCGTTTCGCCTGTTGCATATTACGAGATCTCGTATCTTTCTTATTTGGCATATTCGTCACATTATCTTCACTTCAACAATTCCATTCAAGCTCCCATCATCCGGTTTATGTCAAATCAAGCAAATAAATAAACCATACAGACTTTTCCAACATAGTGTACCTTCCTAATCATCATGCTCTTATATAGTCTCATTGTTATTTGTCTCAGCTTTCTCCTTTTCTTCATAGACGAGATGCTATTTTTATTACCTTCGCTCGCGTTAGTATTCGTGCTGCTGCCGCAAATTACCTATATCTTGTGTTCAATAGCATTCGGAGTAGTGGTCTGCTCAATAAGTACATACTTTTATCAAATGCCATATACCTAAGTATTAATCTCGTTTTTGCCATTGTCCAACTTTCTCCAATAGGCAGATGGATGGAATTTTTTCCATTAAACCAATACTATATTTTGTTAGGGATTGTTAGAATTGAAAATGGCATGTACTTATATTAGTTGACATCCAAATTAATGCCGTATAATGCCACATGGATATCCAACCATCGATATTATATCCTATACTCACCTAATTTGCCATTAATTTGTAAAGTACTAAGACATGCACATTCTTTTAGCTGAAAGTTTTTTCCGTCCCTTTCTGCACGGGTGTGTAAATTACGCAAGTACGGAGGGTAAATAATATATTGCTAAATTTAACAAAGTATTATTATTAATCTATCCAATATCGGTATTGTCATTTATATGTACAAGACTATAAGACTAATTACAGTCCACATTCGTCCTGTTTTATGTCCTGCTCCTGCTTAAAACATTCACACTAACCTTGTGCTTAGAGGAGAAAGGTCGTACGTGTCCTATAGTGTAAGCAAGTCCAATCCAAAAAGATAGAATGTTTCTCACTCTTAAGAGAAGGACACACACAATCACTGAGAAAAAGTAGTGAGTCTTTTAAAGAAAGGAAACAACTGCAACAATTTTTCCGAATAATAATGCGTTGCTTTTGAGCTTTGCCGTCTCTTTAATAAGAAGCGGAACAAATTTTTACTTGAGTTCGAAGGTGTATATCAGAAACAGACATCAGCGTGAATAAGTAATGGTTTGCTTTGCAAGGTTCACAGCACACACAGTTCACTTACACTGCCAAAACCCTAGGCTCCGTCTTAAGAAATATACGTAAATAGAAATTGTACAATACTTTATGCAAAAAGTATGTTTCAATACTTTATAGTTTTTTGAAAAGATTACTTTTCATAGAAATTTCAACGTAGTTCCTGAATTGAGAAAAGCTACCAAGAGTAGATGACGTTATGATGGTCACATTGATTGTCTTATAAGGGTCACAATTAGTATGGCGACAACAACTTTGAGCGAAACAAGTTTTACAGAAAGTCGATACTTGAATTTGGTTTGTTTGATTTGTGTATGATTTCTCCAGTCCCTACCGCAATGACGAAGACATGCGATCTTTCTTCAATCGAATTACCTTATTTTATTTTATTACCAACATGGTTTCGGGCACCATAGTCAAGAGGAGCAAAACGCAGTCGTTGAGCAGAATAAATCGAGTTGTAGAATGAACAACAAAATGCAAAACCCACCAAACGAGTCGGGGATAGAAAAGCAAACTTGTCCAGCTTATGTTGAATGTTAAAGCTTAGTTAAGTCATTCAGTTGAATGTTGAGTTGAAGCTATCAATGTTGAGAATAAGAATCAACGACGTACGTATATGAACGAGCAGTTAGCCAAGTCAAAAAAACCTGTAACCTTGAGCGAGTGGGAATCTGCTTCACTGTATATTTTCTAATGTATCCATCCACATATCGCTAAAAGATAATAACCCCATCGTTAACCAAATTTGCACTTGAGGAATGTTCATTGACAACAACAACAGGGCAGTTATATTCGCAATAATGATGCATATTATTTTTACAACCATCAAGTCACCCAGTTGTCCTTCAAGTCATACCCTCATATTATGGATCTTTAAACACGAAATAACGTTCTTGCGACAATGTTTTAGCTGTGGAAATCGAAAGCTGTAACTTTTCCGAATTGATGCACATCCTCCAATAACCACTTTTTTATCCGCACTCCTTCATCACATCCTAACTGCGACACTTTCTGGCTTCTCTTCTTCGCCAATTGTTAGACCGAACGTATCATCAATTCAACCGTACACTAACGTTATTTGCAATACCTGCTACTGCTCCACAGACAACCATTGGTAGCCATGCATTTGAATGACAGAGCATGATCCTAAACAACCTGAAAGAGATGGAAATGTAAAATGTAAAACCCACATTACTTGAGAACTTGAACAATTATTATTAAGAGTTTGCAAAACCACATAATGTACGCTTGCAAAAGATATACCGCATACATACTGCAAGTTTATGCATAAAGCATACGAAACACCATCCAAAGAGCATGTATGAGACTCTTCTGTGTATAGTGTAATTTCATCCGCACATACCTAACATAAACCCACTTATTTATATTATTACTGCTCAGCAATTAACGCGAAAACTCCGTTGTAAGAGAGACGCAGTAAGTAGTAATAAATGGCATGCATACATGTAATGGGCCAAAATTATCCATGATGAAGTGAAACCATGTACAATTCTAATTTCTAACACAATCAAGCCAGTAAGTTGGCAAAGCAGAGTGGGATTACGTTGCTTTACTACTAATCATGTCCGTGGGCTTTTATTATAGAGTCATCGTTTAAACCCGAGATCACTTCACATTCGCATTAAATGTTGGGTGGATGATCGGATCAAATTGTAGGTGCTCTGCACTGCTTTGTATAACCTCATTCAAGAGTCATCATCGACATTCGACAACAACAAATATAATTAGATGCACACTCAAGTTATTTATAATTATACGTCTCCAATTCCAATATATGCAAATAAAAAAGTTAAAAGGCCATGCTTGATATCAACAAATTCTATATATGTAGATTCTTGAGCGTTTCCCAATACTTCCCACTTCATATGCAAATATCAATTGCCTCAACGAAAACAAGATAACTGTTGTCTAGAATTGAAATAACAAAAATGTTATTTGTGTTGACCATGCAAACCTTAGTAATTCTGGCAATCCTAGCACCGTCCATGTTATTTATGATAATAAAATCAAATAAACGACATTAACGTATATACGCTTTCAACAACTGGAGAAGAAATTGATTTTATTTTCCTTCTCTTATATTTACACTGACATCAAACTACGTCATTCAATTCCACATCCTTGCAATTTGTATAAATGTTTCCAGAATTGAAATATGTATTTTGGGTTTTGAGTTTGGATTGTGCAATACGCGTTTTCCTCTTCTCTATCCGATTCAAATTGATGCTGCCATAATTGTGTCTGCAGCATAAGAAAATATGATGGTTGGTTGATAAAGGTGTAGGTGTAGGTGTTGAACAAGTCTCAGTCAACAACATTTGAAAACTGTATAAGGAAATGAAAGGAACTGTTCTGTAACATTCGTTCTAACACTTGGCATTTCATCGTGTTGCACAGTGTGGAAAAAGAATATTTTGATAGCCGTCGCAGTAATGGCAGCAAAGAGTTCCTTACAAATTATCGTTTTTCATTCAGTTTCTCTCATCCCTATATAATGGAAATGTATCGTAATGTAAAAATCAAATACAGTGTAGTTAAAGAAATAAAAAGAAGCAAAAAGAGAAGCAGTATAGCCAACACTTTGCAATTCTTCCTTCCACCGGTTCTTCTCCTTCAGTCGATACACTATAACTTTAGACAAAAAACTCGCATTTCATCAAAGCGTCCTTTCAATATCATCCTACTCCCCAGGTTTCATGATTGTAGAAAAGTGTAAAAAATCGACGCTACGCAAAATTGTGGTTTGGTAAATCCTTATAGACGTATGTAATATCTATATACCACCATGCACGCTGTGGTATGATGGGATTATGAATGATATGCATGGTCTGGCTCTGGCAATGCAACGGGTAAAATGGATTCAATAAACTCATCCAAATCACATTTATATCATAGTGCATACTGTTTAAGTAACATTTTAAAGTATCAGATCGACTTTTGATATGTATCATTCATTCTACCTTTAATGTTTAAACTCCAATTCAATACCTCAGATAGACTATAAAAATGTACTACGTCTCTAAGAAGATTTTCAAGCCTAGTTAAGTGGAACAAAATCAGTCAATACTTTACGACAGGAGTTACGGGGTTATGTTAAAAGTCAAAGGTTTTGAGTATTGAGTTTTGCAATTTGTGTGGGAATTATTTGTACATCTTAACCTGAGAATGATGGAGACGAATACATTTTAGACTTACAAGACCATTGCCGTTATCTTGACCAAAATCTAACCTGAAAAATCCTACTATAAATATTTCAATTCAAAAGGAATATTTGATTGAAGGCACAACATATACGTACTGGATTTCTGGTTATTTGTCGAGACTTGTTAATGTTATGACGAAGATGGACTTGCATTCATATTCCTATAGCAAAGTAATAAGCCAGTATAGTGATGTTATCTACACAACTATGGGAAATGAATTCAATTTTATAATTCTCACACAACACGAACATCCAATCAACATCGTCTTGAGAATTTGCGTAGTGAAGTTGGAACTCTGGAGATGATGACGCAAATACACAATCAATAAAAATAACTTTAAAAGGTCAGCCCTGATTGATGACACACTAATCCTCTCCTCAGACATAAATTTCAGCAATAATATGAATGGTTACAATTTACATGACTGATATGCCAATCATAAATAAAAGAATAATAAAATGCCGGCCCACACGGTGTCAAGTTCCTACGTTTATCGGATTAATTTGTCTTATTATATTTACAACCGGGTTGTTTGTTGAGGATTGATGAATTAATCCTTTCGTTAGTACACGCCTTATATGCGTAACATTATGCCAGTCAAGTGCATGGTGAATCTGCAACTACGCAACAATGTATGTGTACATATGCCGGTTTATCTGTCAAATTTAAGCAGTAAATGTGAGGTCTTGGCCATTATGAATTATGATAAACCATTTGGTTTTGTTTCGCTTTCATCAAAATGAAATTTCCAGAATGTTCGGAGCATCGAAAGTCATCCCCATTCCTAAAGAAATCCAACCCAACGACACCAAATGAACTTCGCCCAATATCACTGCAACCCGTCCTAGTCAAATTAGTTGGAAGCTGCATTTTTGATCAACTATATGCATACTTTGAATTTAATAATATGCTATTGTTAGCACCTATTGTTAGCACTTACAGATTATGTATAAGAAGCAGTTGACCAGAGTAGATTTTGCATTATTTTTGCACTAGACATAAGAAAGGCCTACAATAAGTCTAGTAGACAAGTAATTATGCGGTAAAAAAGGTCAAAAAATTAATTTTTTCTCAACGGAGATTACGGAAATGACATTCCTTTTGACCTGCGACTTCCCCAAGTGACCTCCAAAAGCGGTACTTTGACCTCGTACGGCGCCGGTGACCTCCAAAAGAGGTACTTTGTTTCCTTTGACCCTAGTGACCTCCAGTGACCTCCAAAAACGGTACTTTGTCCCCTTTGACCTTAGTGACCTCCAGTGACCTCCAAAAACGGTACTTTGTCGCCTATTACTTCCAGTACCTATAAAAACGCTACATTGTCCCCTATCGCCCCAATAATGTATAATGACGGTTTAACCGGACAAAAATGTCCAATCTTCCCAAATACTGCGGTACACCCGTTTACTATTATTATCGGAGGCTCCGATTCGGAGTATACGTCCATCTCGCTCAACTGGAATGATTCAATTACTTTTCGAACCATAGATTGGACATAAAAAAGCTGTGCGAAATTTATAACGAGTCTGAATATTTCACCTTACGATAAAGAATAAACACCTGAGTTGTCAAAGAGTGCCTATATGCAAGAGTAACAAACTGAACGGGATAAATGTCAATGAGGCTTTTACTCTTTTCCTTTGAAATGACAAAGGCAATAACTTTCTGATGCTGTTTTTA
>JAQIWQ010001366.1:0-11070 GCA_034695825.1 Folsomia inoculata
CTCATCATACCATGCCATACATACCTGAGCGGAGTGAAGTTCTATCGGGTTGGTTGGTTGCTCCTTTTAATACCAATCAATACATAACTAACAAACCGAATCACATTAATACACTGTCCAGATTGAGTTATAGGTTAGTAGTAGAAGACAATTGAAATGTATTTAGAAAGAAATAGTACCGGTTAAATTTGCATTAAAACGCTCCGTCGTCTTAACTCTCTTCATCTTTACTGTCTTCTTCATAAGAGTAATTGCTCGGTTCCTCACCAGGCTTGAGCAGTCGAATATTAACGTCGTATTTTTCAGCAACTTGGGCGTCCCATTCACGAAGACTTTCCATCTGACTGCTGTCCAAATCCGACAAATCATTGTAATCTTCCTTAACCAGGTCCGTCTGAAGCATGGCCAAAGCCCGAGATGCATCATGTCCAGCAAAAGAACGTTACGGACACCCAGGACCGTAAAACCGTTTTCTCTTCGAGACATCAAAAATCCGTCCGTTTATTGCGCGCAAAATTCGGCCATCACCCTGAATTTCATTGTATTTTCTGAGCTCCTCCACTGTCATGTCTTGTTTCTTCATTTTTGGAAGTGGAGGGTCAATTTTGGCCGCATCAGATTGAAAATCAATAAACGTTGCAGTTCGTCCATTTCTATCTTCATACAAATCAAAAATACCATTGTTTTAACGATGTATTAATGTATTAAGGAGTTGGTCGCGGAATTATTAATCAGTCGCACCATATGTTAATTTTATTTATTTAAAATGGGATATGTAAAACTTGATTGGGCTTCGGCTATGTCAATCAATTCTACCTACCTACCAAATCAGTCGCATCTTAGCATTCCGGACATTGACATGAGCAACCCGCTGGTTTTGTGATCCAAGGAACGTCATTTCCATTATTTGTACGTCATGCAAACTGAAGTTCTCAAAAACTGAAGACCAATTCAGTGTTTTTTCTGCGTTTTGAATTTCTTGGAGTGCTCTCTTGTTCAGTTTTTTCTGGTTTTGAATTTCTTGGAGTGCTCTCTTGTTCAGTTTTTTCTGGTTTTCAATTTCTTGGAGTGCTCTCTTGTTCAGTGATTTCTCAAAAGCGAATTTAAGTTTTAATAGATCTCCATGTATACAGGAAGTTTTAAGTAAAGTAGTAAAGTCGTAAAGTACCTTGGTTGTAGAACCCAGAGTCCCATTCTGAAATATTTTAAACGATGAGATTTAAAGAAACTGCTTAAAATAACTTCAGAAATTGCCAACAATTTTCTCTGTACGCTCGGGAAGAATTAACTGAGCTTGATGAAACGGTTGTACAATCGCAAGTCTTCCAATAAGCGTTGGTGTCAAGATCTTCATGACCACTGATTACCAAACTGTTTTCAAAATGGTCAACAGTTGGAGTTAAAAATGTACATGTGGGACCTTGATTATTGAATAACAAAACCCGAGTAGGTAAATGATTTGATAATGTAAATGTAAATTATCCAGTACCACTTGTGTCTTATCTATCTATCCTTGGTTATCTGGAGTATGTATATTATATTTCTTATCACTTCCACAGTGATTCAAACGTTGAAGTCATGCAACAACACAGTTGAGCGTCTTTTGATATACTAGACGCACAATGTATTATAAACGTTTTATTGATTAGGATCATGTAATATTTTAGCCGATTGCATGTAAGACTTATTAGCAAAATAATTATTGCAATAATACCGGCCATGGACATACAGGGCTTACATGGTGAAGGTGTAATAATTTATTAGTATTTAGAATGATTTGACATAAAAACTTTACAAATTTCAATTCCGTCAAAATTTTCAAAACGACAAATTTATATTTTATGTTCTAAATTCTTATAAAATACGTCTCATATGAAGGTCCTAGTGACGTTAGCTGACATCTTGACATTCTTTACAAATGTATTAATTGCACTATGACACATCCCGGGATCCTTATTGTGATTTCCTGGCAATTTATGGTTCTACTTTGCCACACCCACCCAATTCTTGAAATCTAAGATGGCTTCTACAAGAAAATAAATATATTATTGCAAATCGTCTAGTAAATAAGATAATCCTCCTACCGATTGCGTCTGTCCATGGAATCGTCTCTAGAATTTTGAATATTTCACCAAAAGTTGCAGCACGTCCAGACCTCCCTTTCCACCCTTCGAGAACACGACTGTATTCCTGATAAGGAATTGACTGCCCATTAGTCAGCCGTACCGTTGCAGTCTGGGTGTCCACATCAACAAGCCGCATATTTGGTAATCCAGCAATGCCAGCAAAGAACTTGACCATCATTTCAACTTTGTGCACATTCTCAAAAACTGAGGACAGATTTCGTATGTGAGATACATCAGCTCCCACTAAAATGAACATTAATACACAATCATTTTGTTAAAACGTATTTAGTATATTTCGCAAAACCACATAACACCTCGGGTAATTTGTGTACTATTTAAATTTAAATCAACCGAAAATTGCAAACATATTGTAGTCAATTGTGGTGTATGTTTATTGCCATGATTTGATACGAATCATGACAATTTCAAGTTTTAAAGGTACCGCGTCCCCGTCTATTAGTACCCTAATTGACTTATTAAACTCTCTGGGATTTTAGACTAAAATGTGTTAATTTACCTGAGATATTCTGCAAATCCTCTTTTGACCAAGACATTGACGAAATATTTCAACCACCAATCCAACCCAACAGAGTTTTTTTTACAATTTTGCACGCCAGTATGTTCAGCGTTTAATTCCTTAAGATAAATCCAATAACGTAAATGGTTCAGGGACTAGTACAAATACTTATAGAACAGTTGTTAAAGTGACCTCGTATACAATTACACCGTAACACAACAGGCTCGAAACTGGCTTTGGATATCAGCGTGATTGTATAAACAAATGGAAATTATATGCACAAATCATTTAATTTAACATATTTTTTCTTAGTTGTCAGTTTAAGCATGCGCTATTGCTACTTGTTCAGAAATTCTAGAAACATTTAACTCTTTTATAGTGCTACGTTCGAAATAAAAATTATTACATTAAATTAAAATTAAATTGAAACATTAAGGGTCCAAAGTAATTTATTTTCTCCTTTCTTGTTGCACTGAAGAAGGGGCACTTGCTGGATCACGCAACAGTGGCAACAACGACTATGCAACATTAAGTAGTAGATAATATAAAACATCAATTAATACTTTAGATTGCACGTGCATTGCATTCATCACTTTTTAAGCATCAATCTTTAATTAACTTGTCAATCAAAGAAACATTGCAGTGTTGTGTAATTTAACTCAAGTACAAAAGGAAAGGGTAAAGTACAAAAGGATTGATTTTAGGGTAACCAATTGTTAATTCAAAAGGGAAAATCACGTTCAATTTGTTGAATTCATGACTTCAAGCATTTATTACATGACAAAACCCTTAAATTTGTAAAGATCTAACTTATAGGCTAATCTACAGATTTTATGTGTATTTATTTAAGGAAGAGTTTTTAAATTTTTGCATTTTCCAAAGCTACCTTTAAAACATCATATACTGTTTAAATATGCAGTGCTATAAATTGATTTAAATGTTCTTCGAATGTTGTCTTATTCACTGTGCAATAGCTACTGCAC
Source organism: Folsomia inoculata (assembly GCA_034695825.1). Lineage (NCBI taxonomy): Eukaryota > Metazoa > Arthropoda > Collembola > Entomobryomorpha > Isotomidae > Folsomia > Folsomia inoculata. The sequence goes on from JAQIWQ010001366.1 coordinate 3,627, forward strand.
CGTTTAATTACGACTTTAGATTTTTAATTGTCACATAATTCAATTAAAATGAAGCTTCTCCTTCTCTATACAAGCATCTTTTTTTCCGGAATCAGAATTATTCCACATCTTTTGCTCCCACAACAAATTGTTGTACACCAACTGACGGTTCAGTCTCTCAACAAAGGCTACTTGAAGGGGGCGATTGGTAACCCGCTTAAAACTATCTGTACTAACATCCTCTTGTGCTCGAAACGTTGTTAATGATACCAATGTCAAATCAAATTCGACTTTTGAATTTACCTACAATTGCATAGATTTCTGAATTAAAGGAAAATATATATTTTCATGGTGTATTCCAAATTACCGGAACCGTAGAATCAGTCACTTCTGGTATTCCGTGCAGTTCGTCTAGAATTTTTTTAATTTCCGAAAACCTTGGTCTCTCGGAAAAGTTTAGAGCTAAACAGCGGTCTGTAATTTCCATAATTTGTGGGTGAAGGATCATCGTACTGCTTTTACGTCCGATTAGACCTTGGCATATCCACGATTTCAATTCCTGTAACCGAAGTTAATAGTTCAAAATATTTTTATACAAAAAACATGTTGCACAAAAATAAATACTTTATGGTCCCTCCTGGCTCTATACTCATGCTCGGATTCCCATTCCCACAAGAAGTGAAGAATTACGCCAAAAGACCAAACATCCGAAGCAAAATAATAACGACCCAAGACGGATTCACTTGTTGCAAGTGTTTCAGGTGCCATGTAAAGTATTGACAAGTAACGCATTTCCATCTGAAATTAGCAATTCATTGTTAAACGTCACATCTCAATTGCATCTTGACTCCAACAGAATACCTTTTTAAATTCTGCTTGGTCATCAAGTTTAATAGCACATCCGAAATCGGCAATTATCAAATTGAATCCTGGGGCAACCATGATATTATCCAGCTTTAAATCCCGATGGAGTATGCGATGAGAATGAAGGTACTCCATTCCGTTACATATATCGGATGACATTTTTACCAAACGAAGCCCTGAAGTGGGATTGATACCTTTTGGAATACTCTGCAATCAAAATAAACCTAATCAAACTGACTGAAAAGAGGTGGTTGACTTGGAATTTAGTTTCCGAGGTCAAGATCACACTTGATGGGTACAATTCCTGCCGCACCGTTCCTATACGGAACGGTTTATTTTCCAAAATTTAAAATACGGCACGATCCGTTTTATAATTTCAACGTATGGTACGGTTGGATTTGTAGTTGCAAGCTACGGAATGGGGTACGGTGCAGTCGGTTGAGTAATTCCAAGGCACGGTACGGCTATCAAAACTAGCAAATGTGGTAATAATCAGGTAGGACCTTTGCTAATTTTAACAAACTTTCTGAGCATGTTACAATGTTTTCAAACAAAAGATTTCGTGACCATTTACCCTTGGATGTAACTAGCCAAGGGTATCTCTCTCTTCACGGATGGGTGCTATGTTATCATTTGTGACCTAGGAGGTCCTGACTTACAGTGACCATTAAAGAACTTGACCTAGCCAAGTGTCACATGAACCAATTGCAAATATAATTTAAAAATACGAACGGTTAAAAAGCTATCAACGGACAGATGACGGAGCATTCTTGTAAATTTGCAAAGACCACTTAATAAAGCAATTGTGATATCAACTTACACCTTCATCCCGTTGTCTTCTCCAGGTTTGAATATTTTTATGTAGACTGTTTCTTTCCAAGTACTCCATAACTAATTTGGGTGGGTCATCGTTTGTCTGGTTGATAAATCCTAAAACTTTTAGGATATTCCGATGTTTAAGCCCACTAAGCAAATTTATTTCATTCAAGATGGATTTCAGATCTGGTTCCGCCAGTAGAAGCGAATGGCCATTTTTATGTCGGTCTCGTAACTTGTACTCTTTTATGGCGACTGCAAGCCCGGAATCCTTTATTAAAATTTTACGAATTGTTAACTAATATGCAGCGCTCTTTATTTTAAATATGTTTACTGTTAGATCAACAGACACTTCCCCAAATATTCCTCTACCCAGTTGAGAAGTTCCATCATCAAATGGATCTTGGGCGTTGATGATGGATGACAAATCTCCTAATCCATTCTCCTGCAATGTTATACCCATACGATTTACATAACATGTCAAGTAAACCTATTGTAATGCATAGTTCTTACATTTTTATGAGCCAATTGCTCAAATGCATTTATAACTTTATTCCAGTGCGCCAAATTCTCTCCAAAAACACTTTCAATTACCTCTGAATTGTCGGCGTCATTGAATTTTGATATACTCAAAACTCTGTCATACTTCTCATTGTCAAATTTATGTTCTGCGGATAAACGTAAATAATTTACGTAACCTTTATCATTCGTTACTTTTTTCGATTACCATTTAAAATTTACTTTTCTCACCAATCACTAATTTTTCATATTGTTCTACAAGTCCAAGATAGCTCAAAAGGTTTAAAAGCTTGCTGTACTTTATTATCTTAGCATGTTCCAATTCTTGCTTGGCTTCTACCTGTGGTATATACATCAGATATGAGTTTGGATGAATTTCAATTACTTCAATTCATAATTAAAGAAGCCATAGCGAATCCTATTTACCTCCTTAAGACCATCGACAATTTTTTTAATACTATCCTCATCCAAGAAATCCAATAATTTGTTATACCTTGAATCCGAAAATTTGTAAGGAAAGCTTGAGTTTCTTAGATCCTTTTCTGCACAAATTTATATTAAAACAGAAAATCAAGAAGCCTCAGAAGGCTTTAAACAAAGCTCTTCCATTAAGCAGCAAATGCTACTATTCTACCAAATGTCAATATTTAAAATAATAAACTCTTTTTTGCAGCCAAAACTCACGAACCGTAAGCGGTTGGAAGATGCTCCTCCAGGTCATGTTTTGAGAGAAGGTGCCTAATGTGGGAAAATTCTTTAAGTTTCCACCCCTCCTAAAGTTTAAGTTTCTTAAAATTTCAGGGAATATTCCATAAAAGTACACTATTACTTTAACTAACTTTCAAATACAATAATACATACATGTAGATTTTGGAATGTTTTAAAGACACTTTCGAAATCCTTTGCTTCAACGAAAGGTGCCAAATCCTTTAGAATGTTGGGTTTTCGAATAATCGAATTGTATGCAACTGCATCCACATTGTATTCTAATTTAGTTAAATAAAACAATTAAAATGTGAGTAATTGTACCAAATAAACAAGGTCTAACCTTTGTCTAACACTTTGACATAATATTTTTCACATAATCCTAAGTTGTCCAAAAGTTTTAGAAAAGGGTAGTATGTGCTGTGAAATGATCGCATCTTCCCATACTCGGGTAGCATTTTCTTGACAATCGTTGGTAAATCGTCATTCTACAAAGCAAAGGAAGATGGACCATCAATAAAATTAAAATGTAGGATGACCAAATTCTATATGTTAATAATGGACATACACAACCCAATATTATCATTATTTTAATACCTTATATCATAAACGTACCTTTCTTTTGACCAAAATATTATAAAAAATGTTAAAATCACGTTCCTCGAAAAACGGAAAAAATTCCTTCAGTTTCTCGGGATCTTCTTCAATTTGGTTCATTACATTGTTGTCTATACCCTTGGCTACGACATTGAAACAATTAGTCTTCTTAACATGAACAATATCATTTGAAAAGCTCAACTTACCCATTGCAGCATCATAATACTTTTTGTAAAACCGTTTCGGACTTGTCTCTAAATCTAGGTGACGAAGCCACAATTCTACATTGTTTGGTGACTTTGATTCGTCTGCCATTTTACACTTGAGTGAACTTTGAGTGTTATGTTATTTTTCATGTATATCACAATATGTTTAAATAAAATTTAAAGAAAACATGATTCCAGTTTTACAGCAAGTCAAATTCAATCCACTACTGCACATCCATCCGTTCATTCATCCGAGTACATGGTCATGTTCAGATATGGATCGGTCCATGTATATGGCTTGTTTTTTGTTATATACAAAAACGAAAAGCAAACCCATCAACCAACCAAGATAAGAAGAGTGTGATGTAGAGCAATATAAACTACACAACACACGCATTATCAACCAACGATTACAGACTGGAGGATTCGCAAGAGATGAGGGGATTCGCTTCTGCTGATAAGCAATCAACCGTATAGCACTGTATTCCACTTGAATCAGAATGATCTGCTTTATTACACGGTAAACCACATGGCTGTGAATCTGTAGCACATTTAGTCTATTATTAGCTGTGACCAAGTCAAGTATTTAACGTGGAAAGTAACGCGTTTTCCAGGCACATACTCAATTACAACTCGAATTATAAAGAAACGAACGCAGTTTCTTTATAATTCTGCAAATCAGTATATCTCTGCGTCTAATTACTTATAGTGAAGCCAATGATCCAAGTACTGTTACATATATGAAGAACAGTTGTCAGAATAGTCCATCAATTGGACAGTGACACAACTGTCTCTACATATCTGTCTTGTGATATTCCCCAGCGTGAGTATGGAAATCAATGGAAATTATAAGCAAAGATAAGCATATTTAATTCAACACTTTTTGGTTTCTTAGTTGTCCATTATAAATTTTATGCGAGCCAATCTTTATCCCACTTGCCCTGCACAATGGCTAATAGTTCTGAAAGTTTAGAGACATTCAATTTTTTCACTAGTCTTTTAGACATTATTGAAATCAAGGATTATGACAGTACGTTCAAATAAAAACTACTCCATGGAGTTAAAACATTAAAGTAATTATTTCCTTCTTCCTTCCTTATTATACTCAAGGAAAACTTGCTAAAACAGTGGAAGCAGGGACTATGCAAGATTTTATAAAAAATCCACAAAAATCTAGGAGACTTTTGGAGAGGGCTGTCGGTCTTGAAAATGTTGATAAAGTCGAAACGGCTTTTAAGATTATGAATTTGGTGAGTTTTTCCATCCTGCTCTTTCTAATCCATCTAGCCAACTAATTATGTAATACAGGGACTCGGATTTGCAGCAGCTAATCCTTCGCAAGTCTTGGTATCCCCGATATCCAGTGTTAATCCTAATTCCCCTAAACATCTCGGCTACATGGTAAAAGTCTACAAGTGGCCTTTAGATATTGGGGAGATTGGTAATTTGGAAATATTTCCAAAAGTAGTATTCAATCCTTACATTTCCTCACATTTCTATTAGGACGGAGAATTATCGAGTCTAAACCAGGGACAAAAATAAAGCTTTGGCATGTAGGAATTGCCGTTTTTAACACGCTCCACCATTACGGTACTCACGGCTTGGTGCAGCAATTGGAATTTGTAAGGATATTTTATACATTTTAAATGCAATTTTATTCGTATCCTTTGTTTAGTCTTTGTTTAGTATTTTTTAATTTTTTAGAAAGATTCATTTATCGAGGATGGGAAAGAAAAGTTTTTCATAACTAGTAAAACTCGTCATGATTTTGATGTTTGGTTAAGGGCAGAAGCGGCTGACAAATTTACGTTAGTAACTTGAACTAAATTAACACAATGCAAAGAACAGGAACATTTAGATATATATTTTAATACAATATATAGTGCTGCAAACTACCACTTTGCAAATCAAAATTGCATAGATTTCGCGTCTCAGTTGTTTGATTTCTTGTTTGGTCAAGGGGAATATTTTCAAAATGAAGACGATAGTGTGAAAAATCTTCAAGACTGGCTGAAAACAGAGTATCCTAACAAATAGCGCAACTGATATTTAACAAAATATAATGTTTTTATTTCTTCTCCATTTAGAAGTAAAATAGTAGAACTTGGACTCCAAGTGGAGGAAATGTACAAAACGGGTATGGATAAACTGGTTGTGTCTAGTTCTGCCATTTGCTGCAGCAGTTTTTCCTCGTCATCCTCAAGAGGAAAGGGATCCACGGATGTTAAGGAGGCATTCGAAAAAACCCTTAAAGTTGTGGATGAATTTAAAAATATTATTCTTTCTGGAACCGGTGGACTCTACGAGTATGACGAATGCACTGGAGGTGTTACGAAACTGGATAGCACTGCTAGTTAATTGGCTCAAGTGTTTAAGCTAATTAAAGTTTAAAAAAATTCCTTTGAAAAGGTCTACAAATGTCACGTTTAACGAAATAATGGTTGACTTTACAGCGGCTTTATTACAACCACGGCTTTGATGTCGGCTAAAATTCGTTGAGTGAAACAAATTAAAAGTGCATGGAAAATGGGGCAAATGTAATCATCTGGATGGTAGAATCGAGTATGATTGTATCACTTAAAATAGTACGATATGATACAACTATATTATCTGTCTTTTCATATTAAAATAGTGCTAATTATTAGTCTAGTATGTTTATTGCGAAAGTGTCCCGTAATTTTGTCAAGCTTGCATGTTCGGGTTCAAATTAGATATATCGCAATATATGTCCTCAAGGAACATAAATGTAATTAAAATGATGTACTACTCTCTAAAGTTTTCCTTTTCCCCCAAAATATCCCTTTAACGAAAACAAAGTATTGCCAAGTATTATAATGCAACAACATCACATCACACAAAGGACGTCTGCAGCATTGCAAATAAGCATTCAGAGCAATACCATGAAAATTCCAGACAAAAATTATCTATAGCCTGCACGAGGAAGTAGTTTTTGAATGACACGTTGAACATTTAAGAACTAAAAGCGTGCTGAAATATAATAGTTTAGATCCCGAACTTTACTTCAGTCACATACGCATATTTAAAGGCATCAAAGGTTCACCTTAGGTCCATTGTATATCGTATATCATGCATTACAACAATTTTATCTCTTTGACTCACACAGAATAACTACCTTACACTCGTGAATGATGGGTGTCAGACATATCATAGGGATCATGAGTGCACATTATGGATATTAATTAAAAACCGGTGACGGGAGCATTGAATTTTGTATGGTAACAGTACGTTGCTGGAAGAAAATAGAATTTTTGCTCTCAAGCAAGAATCTGGCTGATTTTGCGTTAGATTCTTCGCAACGAAACTTTTTGTTATATTATGCAATGAGAAAATAAAATTATTTGAATTTTGGATGCACTATTACAGCACACGGAAAATACGAGACTATAAAGTCATGAACGCTGAAGGCAGAAGAGAGGTCGAGTGGAAGAATTATCAATTCAACATTTAAAATTTGCAACTTTGTTCATGATTCAGGGTTTTGATGCGAATAGTTGAATTTAATTATGGGATATGGGATTGTATCAAAAAATAAAGGAGGTAAAGGTAAAGCAAGTCATCAGTTATAACATCCTACAATGAAGAAAACCATAGTTTCGGGATGATAAAAACCGGAGTGAAAAAAAACATGCAAAGAATGCAAAAAATGCAATTTATCCCACCGAGGCTGAAGTGCAATAAATGCAAGAAATGCAAGAAATGCATTTTTTTAGATTTCTTTGTTTTCAATACATCAAAAC
>JAQIWQ010001367.1:0-11062 GCA_034695825.1 Folsomia inoculata
ATTCATCACATTTCAGTCAGACATTAAAGAAATTAGTTTAAACTTTCTAGAGCTCGTCTTGGATTTGGCCGTCAATGGGGCCGTCAATGGGGCTAAATGTATAGAAGAATGGCTGATCATGGAAGTGATGAAGATTTTTTATGTGACGAATAACCCTTCCGTTCAAGAGATGTTTTCCATATTTTATAGCTTCTGCTCGATCCCTAGCTAACCCAACCATTATCAACCAGTCGACCAATTCATCACCGCAGAATACTTGCGAGTAGGCTTCCATTCTCCACCTAAAATGCACAAGCATATTATTTATAATTTCTCACCCAAAATGGTAAAGATAATTAGCACACATACCGTCTATCTCGAACAATATCTTGCATGCACTTATCGCCATGATAAGTCAAAAATTGTTCACAGGTATGTCTTGTTTCAGGGGAAAGTTCTTCCCAGCCTGGCAACTTTACTGCCCCGTCACCATAAAAGATTCTTCTCCACCTTGGTTTTGCACATCATATTTATTAAACATTTGAAAAATGAGTACTTTATGGAAATGTTACGGCTGTAACTTTTGAACGGTTTAATATTTTTGAATTCTGTTTTCGCCAGTCGATCTCAGTAGTCAAGTTCGTTAATATTTGGCACCGTAGGACAGAGTCAAAGTCAAATGTCACAGGTCATTAAAAGTTTAAATACCAACACCCATCAAATGTGGTATGGTTGGAAAGCTAGTAAAATAGGGCTGTCAATTTGCAAACTGGACTTGCGGTCTCGGTCAACTTGGTCAACGCCACAATGTCGAAAATGTTGAAAATTTTCTTTTCCCTCCAAAATGTTCAAGAAGGTCACCGGAAGTCAACAGCATGCTCACATGTCATCAGTAAAGGTCATGTCAAAATTTAAAAAAATTGTCTCAAAACATTCCAAAATGTTCAGGGATATCACCGGGATAGTCACAGGGTCACAGTTTGTAATTCGTAATACCTGTTTGTCCGGTTTATTAAGGTTTCAGGTGATTGTTTTCAAAACTCTATTAATTTACCATTTTTGAAGTGGCATCACAATCTTCCGAGTGTTGAGTCCAAACAGCATGAAAGTAAAGAAACCTTGACCAAAATTCAAAGCTGACTTTAGTGACATAGCTCAAAGCCCAGTAATTGCATGATGCACTACCTTGTCCAAAGTTCAATGCAGCATCGAGAAATACTAATTCCACCTATATTGAAATATAACAAACTAGGGGTTTGATATCTTGATTTGATAACATTATTAACCTTACATAGATTCCGGTTACGTCTTCCATGATTAGTGTCCACACACATAAAGCCATACCCTGCAACGGTCGGAAAGAAACTTGATTTAACGGCTTAAAGAATCACCACCGGAAATATAAAATGAGTAAACTCTTACAACAAACATGGAAGAGCACAAAAGAAGGAGAAGAACAATGTGTCTCAACATTTGAAATTCGTCATCCCTGAAATTATACAGTGATAATCATTAATAAACCGGAAGCCGTAATAACATGTGAATGCTCCAAACTCTGGTCATACATACCTGTCCCTCACAATTCCAATTTCTTCCGGCTCAGTAAGATAGTTTGTCTGCCTATACCGTTCCAATAGACTTGTACAATGCTTTCTCTGAACGGGGTCACATGGGTGTTTTGAAGGAGCACACAGATCATCATTGAAACTAAAAAGACTCTCGGTGTCGTCGTCATCAAATTCATGATCACTTGTTTTCAGGTCTTCAATTTCAGTAACAGTGATTTGTGGTCTGGAAAATGATGGACCTGGTTGGTTTTCATCAATCTTTGGACAACCAGAGCACGATCCGCTTCTTGGCCGCGGTCTCAGTTTCGTAACAATGTTTGTGCTGATTCGTGATGTTCTTGAAGATACGCTCTCGTTACGTCTACGCAAGGAACGACGGGGTGGAGACTCTTCATCACTTTGGTGCTGATGTGTTGGTAGCGTGTTATATTGAGCATATTGCCTCTCATATCGTTGTTGCATAACCAGGCATCCAATGGTCACTGATAAAATGCATTTATATAGACGCCGAACTAAAATTTGATTGAAAATTAAGGAAATTCATGCATACCTATCAAACAAAGCATAAGAAGCATTACAGCTACTAATGCTTGAGTCACTCCATCTGGAATTGTTCGAATCGATGAAGACAAATATAAATGAATTAGAAATAATTAGCATTTACATTGAAAAACTGGGTCTTGTTTTTCTTCAAGAGTTTCTCTTTTTACTGCCAGCATTAAGACGGTGACAAGCACACCTGGAATCCTGAATTTATGGATTTAAAAAATTAGTTCCTTAGATTCGTATATCTTAAACTTACCCCCAGCCCATCACGCTCAGGTAGGGTCGTAAACGCAGTACGAAACACAGGCTTCGACATCTTAGAAAAACTAAACTAGACGCTAAAATTGCTGTGAATATTCGCGTACTGAATATTCCAAACTGAAGAACACCAAATTGCAAGTACAATTTCCATCCAGTACATCCATCTACCCCAAGCCATGACCAAAGTATTGCTCCAATACATGAAATTGCCTTTTAATAGTAACGTCATAATCAAGAAAATATCAAGTGGAAATCTTTGCATATCATGCTTTTTTCTTTAATCTTTTTATTAGCTACTGGACAGCTTACCTGAGAGACAACTAAGCACATGGTAAAACAATGGGGTACTTTTTTCCATTTTTTGCTGAAACAAAACAAAACAATCATGTAGGGTTAGGATAGGATTTAGGATTAGATAATGTTCTTATACAATTACCTGAGCACAAAAACTGTTATCACCCAAACCTGTAAAACGGCAATATTTTAAGCATCGGAAAGCATGGAATTAAAAATAACTTACACAAGCCAAGAAAGCCAAAACACTGATATTTTGAAGAAATGTATCCAAATCATGAACATAATCCTAAGGATATAAATAATTATTTTATAATTACACACCTACCGTACAGTGTTATGTGTTATCATTACATTATATATTATTATTTAGTATATATATATTTACTTTAGGGTTTAGTTTTTGTAAGGTGATCATCTTTGCAGAAACAAACATCAACGGAGCAGACACAAAAGTACATGCGACCATTGCACTGGCAATCTGAAACACAAATTGCAATTAACATTATAAACCGAATCTGGAATTTTGACACTTACCATTTGCACAGCGACATCATATTGGTTGGCATAAACAAACACTCCAGGCGCTACATCATAGTTGCATTATAATTGGAAAACTTTAGCTTGCACCTTATAAAACATAAGAAGTACCTACCAGAAGGGAAAGTTCCATAAAGAAAGCCATAATTGCTGAGTGACGAAGTATCATTAGCATCGACCCCAGCCCGAAGCAGACTAACCATTTCTCTGGTCACCACTGGTAGCACCAACCTAGTTTCAGAAGAACATAATTCTCCACTTAGACACCCGAATTTATAATTACAATTGTCAATATTAGGATTTCTTACAGTTTTACACTGATTAGTATACCCGGGACAAGAAACCCGGACCCCTTTAGGCTGGCAGAACTTCCTACCATAGTCAAGCCAAGAGAAAATAGAGCACAGGCGGAGAAAGCAGATCCTAAAATCTACATGATTTCCAAAATCATTACCATGACAGGGTATCATAGAAGAATTTCAAATACAGTTATGCAAATTACTTTGAGAATTCCTTCAAGAATTACAGGAACACAGTGTCCGAATGCCAAATTTCCACAAATGCCAAGCGTGGTCATAATAATTACCTATGGAATTATTCGCATATATATATAAGTATTTTGTTGCATGCAACAGTTAACCAATGACTTAAACCTTACTGGATTGAGCATGATTCCTATCATCACTCGCTTCACAACCACTACCAGTTTTGGACGTTCATACTGGAGTCCCTTTGCACCATCCGATTCCATTTGCAACCTTTCCAACTCTCTCTGTTTGGCCTAAATTTCAAGCAGACAACAATCAAAAGGACGCTTACTAATAAACTGACTGACTGACTGATGCACATACAAGCACATATTTGATGCTGACACTTTGTACTGCAGCTTTGTATGACAGATTACCTACTTATTACAGCACAGCGGCAGTTAGTTGGTCGTAATAATTTTACAGAACTAAATTTTTCAACATGTCCAAGGTTAGAAACTTGATTCTAAATGAGAAGAACAAACTTCGAGAAGAATGTGACGAAGAATTAAAGTTTGAATTTGTCTGTAATGGGGGTGGTAATAACAACTGTAATAGTCGACGAGGACCCTACAAGACCAATTCCTCTGTCTGTCAAGAACAGCTCATTCTCGTCTGCTGAATTGATGAAAGCTGGAGCTGTTTGGTACCGTCTGGTAAATGATATCATTACTACTTGATTACTAATAATAGTAATAATAGAATGATTTTATATTGTACAGAATTTTGTTTTTCGTGACGGAACGACTAATCAAAATAAAACCGCAGCTTTTGGAATGGCAAAACTATTGGAAAGTATGCATGTCTATTAAACAAAATAGTAATCACTTGTTTTGATAGAATAAGAATGTATAATCCAAACGTTTTGCTCTGTTATTTTAATACGTCAAGCAGTTTCGAAGACGAGTGAAAGTTGATCCACACTCTGTTGTGATTGTAATTCTCAATGCAGGACTTCAAAGAAAATCTGGTTATATCAAAATAATAGCTTGGGAAAATTGGAACAAAGCACGCCGGTTTGCAACTCAGAACAGAACATTTTCCCCACTTCCTCTTAATCTTTTACCAGTGGACAACCTTCCACCATTCCAGAAGTATAAACTTCGCAGAAACAAAATTAACTGAACTGAACGCATAATAAACTGAATGCATATAAATGTTTTCGTTATAATCTAGACGTAAGTTAAGTTTCATGAATTAATATTGAAACATTATGATGTGATTTCCATTTCCTTCCAATTTATAAAAATTACATTGGCTAATTTAAATTAGTTGTAGTGTTAAACATGTATTTCAATAATGAATTTTAGAAAGAACATTAGATCACTTACCACTTCCATCATAATAAATGCGATAGGGTTTAGAAGAATTAGATTAACAGGGGCGACAAGATACAAGTAATTTGCATATTCGGGATGAGTCTTGCCATACAATGCAGCAACTGGGGGAGAGTGAAAATGCGAGTGAAAGTCAATACATCTCCAGTAACCCGAATGAACTGAGGGTGAGTTTCACTTACTGATTGGATATCCAAGAGCAAAATCATTGGATTGAGTACAGAATATCGCAAAAAGTCCGGCTTTATCTATCTTTTTACCCCGATTTACAAGAAGTGAGATCAATACTACTGAAAAGAATACTAGGCTTTTCGCTACAAAACAAAATGAATACATCAAACTTATGTTTTTACATGAATTGAATAAAGTGGAACCTCACCTAAAAATATAGCGAGAAGAAACCACCAATTCACGGCTCTAAAAGACAAGTATAATGATGCATTATTAATCGAACGCATTTGGAGTGAATTATTTTAAACTAACTTTAGATCCAATTGCGCTAATGACAAAAAAATTAAGGATGGCAGGGAGAACTTTCCTATAAAAGAGTTCAATCCCTTTGTCTCGCTGGAAGATATAATTCCAGCCCTGCCTGCGATGAATCTATAAATTCCAATAACCAAATGCCTTTAAAATACAGTTTGTATTCAAGATGATATCAATGAACGAAAAAACTTACCCTAAAAGTATCACAACGAAACACTCAACGACTGCAGGAAACAAGTTATCTATCCCCATTTCCATGCCTGTCGCCTTGTCCAATTCAGCGTTGAGGACCATTTCAATCAATGTCCCGAGAGTGGGTTGAGATTGAGATGAACTATTGTACTGTTTCAATAAAACAGTTTCAGTCAGTTTTTAGTCAGTTTCATAAACTGATTAAAATGCTAATTATCCGATGCTATTGGACATTAAATTCTTACTTGCAACGGATTTGCAGAAGAGTTTGCTAATGAACGCACGCTCCTTTTGATAACTTCTTTGGAAATAAACACTTCTTTGGTGCAGGGATTTTTGTATAGTTGTGTTGCATAGTGGAATATCTGAAAGAAAACCAAATTCACATTTTACTTCTAATCAATAAAGTGTCAATAAAATCAAGAGAAATTAAACGTATTCCTCTAAAATGTTACCTCTCGGTTACACATTTTTAACAAAATACTACGGAACCTAAAACAATATGTTGTGAATTTTGCACACACACGTACTGAATCACTGCGACATGCATAAAATGTGTAATGAATTACAAAACATGAGAGATAAAAACCATGTGTTCAAATCTTTAGTTAACTAGAGCATTAAACAATTTGCGCTATAAATGCACAAACTCCAAGACATAGAAGCACAGAGAGACATTTCTGAAAGATTTATAACAGATATGATTGTTTAAGAAAAATGCAACTGGTCTTATAACTCTTGTAAAGATCAAACTGTCTGGATCTGGATGCTACAAATCATAATTGTCCTTTGTCTTTAAAGATTCATATCCAGAAAACGATTACACATTAATCGTATTATGCAATCATTCAAACAATCCCATACAGCATGGAATACAGGAATAACATACCATCAAACGAATCAACGACAAATAAACTGATAACAAGTAGACAACCCTATAATCATCCTACATTGTTGGGCCCCATGTCACTACATGAATGACATCCCACTATTTCAATAGCGTATTTGACAACGCGTATGCCATGCAGGAATTAAAGGATTAGGACTGCATTCAAAGTAATTCCAAAGCTTACTCCAGTGAAGTACATATATTATCCACTTTAAATCCACACGCATTAATTTGTGTCAAGTTCAGATAATGTAAGTAGGTACATGAATAGCTTACCGTAAACTGTATCCGTCTCAAGCTTGAATCAATGTTGGGTGAGATCGTGTGTGAATAGAACTTTGGAATCTCTTTGAAGACATTCTAGTTGACACTGACACAAAAATGACCATGCTGACTACTTTCTCTTTTTGCATTATAGTATTACAAGTTGCTAGTGCAGAAGTAAAATTTAATCGATATTTATATCATACTGATTTATCCACTTATGTAAATATGTTTAACCCAACAATTCAGAACCAAGCTTGATATCCTTGGACGGTACGTTTAATGATTCACGAAATTGTAATTTGATCGTCAATACTGCTCGATGCGATGTTGAATTAATAAGTCAACAGCACATTCAACACTACGCATAAATGATGAAAGGTTACATAGAGGTGATTTTGCCGGCCGAATGCTAAATTAATACCAAGAGTTCAGAGGTCAAGCAAGTCTATAAATGTCATGATCTAGAATCCAGTGATTACTGCCTGTTGAAACTGCAGATAACTGGAAACTCTTTGGGGTTGGAGAGACCCAGACTATTTGAACATTAACTTACTGTATACCATAAGTACCACCAGCGTCTAAAATGTGATATGAAGTACGAAAATGATTTCTTATCGTGCCTGCCGTACCAAGACTGACGAAATTCTACCAACATTCTGGTATTAAATACCAAATTTCAGAGCAGGAAGCAACCACAAACACGTCCATATTCATCCACCCAATCACGTACACACTTATCCTCAAATTATTTTCAGAAAGAGAAAGTACGCCGTTATGTCTGGGTCGTGAGGGATGGGTTACAGAAGAAAATTGAATTTCTGACATTCCTTCAGGATACTTGGAAAGCCTTTGTTCAATCTTTACCATCATCTCTACACATTCTTCATTTATCGAACCAACTCCAATATTGTTGGCTTTTTCGTCTTTCAAAATTACTTTCACCAAATACTTTCTCCACTTTGAAAGACCCAGATGACGCATAATGCACCAGTGGAATTTACTACATATGCATCCATTAGTACAATTTAATTCCATAATGTAATGTTAAAATGATTCACTCTACTCTTATGAATTTGAATTATACTTAGGAAAAATAAGGAAATTAGCTCATGTACTTACACTTGTGATGTATCCTTAAACAGAGTCATCCATTCAGGGAAGACGCATTTAATTGACTACCCCGTTAAATTATCACTGATTTATAATTTTGTCAGTTTGGTTATGTAATACTGTGTAATACGATTGATGATATCAGGCCAAGCATTGATGACAAATCAATGGAGAATGTATTATATGAAGTACATTCATAACTTTCTATGTAGCTCCATTATTCTAATTTACCTATTTCACAGGTTTGTAAAGTATGCATTTAAGACAATACAATTGATTAAAAATAATAGATTTGTAAATTGAGTGATGTCCTAATAAAGAAGGAAGAATGTAGACAGATGAGATAGACTCTGGAAGGATAACTTTATGCAAATTGTGTTTAATAAAAATATTATCAAATATGTACAGAGAGATAAAGAAGTGTATTTAAACCCTGTGATTACAAAAGGCACGTAGACAATATGTACAACTTTCTCCACTAAAATAGATTGAGAAGATATCGGTTCATTTCTATCTAGTGAATGTGTCTCATTGAGAGAGCTCTGGGGGAACTACAAATACCATTTCTTTTCACATTTATGAGACGTGGAAGTGTCAAAAATTAAATCTGTCCCTACAAATTTACTATCCTTAATTCAATTTATTTAAATAGTAGAAATATTAAGTACATCATTAAGAAAATATCAATATGGGGCTTACCGACTGGTTTGAAGCTTTACATATGGTAATGGTTTATTGAAAATTAATTTTTATATCGTAAATCGTAAATAAATTACTGCAACTATTATTTGGAGTTTTGTTTTTGAGGATTTTTCAGGTAGACTTTAAAGTTTTGAATATGGTAATTGTATTTTTGTAGGATTATGATGGTCAAGCCAGAGCAGAGAAGTTTTCACGGATCATCATCCTTCTTTTTGGTGTAAGAAAGTGGTGATATCAAATGAAATTGATATATTGGAAATTATGGTTTAAATAAATGTGATGAATTGATAGGTGGTAGGGTTCGGGTGGGGGTTTGTAATTCAACAATTTTCTGAAACTGTACGTATTCTTGGTGCTGGATTTCTTCTTGCTGCTATTGTAAGTTGGATACATTAAATTATAGGGTAATAAATAAGAATTCAGCAGTTTCATTACATTTTTGTTCTATATAGTTGACAATTCCACCATGGCCAATCTACAAGCGTAAAGCACTCCAGTGGCAGAAGGTACGACCACCAAAACCAGAGGGTGAAAGTTCTTCTGAAAAAAAAGAGACTAAAAAGAAGAAGTGAAACGTAAAACATGTATGAGGTTCGATAAGCACATAATCTTAAAATTATTAAGTACGAATGTTCTTGAGTGCTGTTGAATGGTACTTGGTACTGTTTATAAAATCAGTTCTATCATTCCAGAGAATGAATTTTCCACAAGATTTGTAATTTGTCCATCTTTTCTATACCTCATGCATGTATGTTGATTATTATACTATTACACCTTCTATTGGATTGGGTTGAGCTGTGGTATTACAGTATGAAAGTTCTGAATAAAATGTACATTTTCTACAGTTTTCCAGAAGTATTTTATTTGTATAAACTCTACATTTTGGTGAATTTCTCTTTAACTTATCTGAATATATGTAAGTACACTACAGTCAGGACGCGGACGCTGCGTTATATGAAATAAAATACTGCAAGTAATTAAACACGTATGACCCGAAATGAAACAAAATCAGTGCTCGCTATATATTCGTTAGGTAGATTAAATTAATACGAGTGTATAATCACGATAACACGAATAAATAGAAACTACTACAAAACATAAATGAGAACTGGGTACAATCTTAGAGTATTAAGTTAATTAATACTCTAAGGGTACAATTTACATAGTTTCACAATTGTGGTGTAGGTGTAGAATTGTGCTAAGTGCTAACAATACTTTACGACTGTTAGATATGAGGTTGCGAGATTAATGATGCGAGCTACTATAGATTAATAGATTTTTACGAAATTGCGGAGTTGACTAGTTTTTGGTTAAATATTTGTTTTCTTAGTTAATGAAACAACAAGTACGTTTTGAAAGTACTCAGTTTTTTGGGCTATCACTTAGTCGCCTTGCTTGAAAAATAGGCGTTGAGATTGCAATTTTTAGCATCTCTATCTAGGATATCTTACTAATTTCATTAAAATTTGACTTTGTAAATAAGGTCTCATTCACTCACAGTATTACATAGGGTAATGTATTATGGCAATATATACTTTCATTCACGCCCAGTAACTCACATTCTGTTTTTTTCTGTAAAACTATTTGTAACGGTATTGCTTAAATATATTGATATTGCTTGATACATTCGTTTCCTAAGTCGACAACAAGTACATGTTTTGAAGTCGTTAAAGCAATATCAGAAGGGCGCCTGAGTTTCGAGTTAAACGAGTCGATAGTGGACACTAATTTCGTGTCCTTGAATATTTGCAAAAACGAACGATTCTTTTCTGTCCTGCAAGCTATAATCACACCTTGCTCATCTATACAAACTCCGCCGAACCTTCCCTTTCCTGGAACGGTTATTTCCTTATCAAACTGTTGTCCAGCTCCGCTAATGATGAAAAGAGACATATCTGCCACCACCAGGGTTTGGTCGTCATGCCCAACGGCCACTCCACCCAGCAAGCTGAATTTATCTCGTTTGATTACACGCTTAAAATTTCCATCCATGTCAAATACAAAGACGGAACGAGCTCCGTTGTCTGCAACGAAGATGTTTCCTTTTTTGTCTACACAGAGGCCTATTGGTTCCTCAAAGTCGGCGTATCCTATTAAATCAATGTACAGTTAAAACCACAAGAAACTATTGTAGATGAAGGAATAAAATTACCAAACACAGAAACTGTGGACCCATCAACCGGTGAGAGACGAGTAACCTTCTTAGTTCTCCAATTTACCACGACAAGATCTGAATTCGAAGAGTATGCGATTCCAGTGCAGCTTCGACCCTAAACACCAATAAGAATATTTCATAATAGTGGATTGGTGGATACCCTTAATGTTCAATATACATTCAAGAAAAGACATACCTGCAAAGTTTCA
>JAQIWQ010001368.1:0-11056 GCA_034695825.1 Folsomia inoculata
GCAATTTTAATTCCCGTTTTCTTCAGCATTACAATTCCTTATCAATTAAAACTGTATCTCATTTCTGGCGAGATAATAAGAAACTGCACTTTAGAATTGAAGTATTTCAAGGGAAGAAGACTGCAGTGGAATATAGTTCGGAGACAGATAAAAGCTGTAAAACAGTTTAAATGGAGTGCTGGTGTAAATAATTACAGAGCTTTCGCATACGTTCAGTCGTTCATAATCAACTTTTTTGTACAAGTTATTACTCACACGGTAAATTTATTGCTGGGAGTTCCGAATAATTAGGTAGAAAAGGCTTTGGGATTGTTACTTTAATGTAGATTCGGGTAACATTAGATTTTTTGCTTGACAGTCCAGCATTTAATTAGAAGTATCCAGTACTTAGGGGAGTTACCATCCTGTATGGGATAGATAGTTGATTCACGTCGGGAATTTATTTTTGGATTCTTTTATTTCAGCACAAGGCAATCCTTGAGATATTCCCACAATGCAATTTTTGTTTTAAGTATTTTAGGTCTAATATAAGGGGTTGATGGTCTGTAGGATGCAATCGATGCACAATAAAGCTTGTAAATAAATGTTCCATTTGAATTCGTGCTTACTTGATATCAGTTCTGTAACAGCAAATCAATAAGTATATCGATATGTTATTGTATATCTCTAGAGTTGTGTAGGTAAATTTATGTAAATAATAAATAAAATAAAACAATCGATTGCATCGGTATTTGAACACGTATTTAAGACTTTGATGCAATGCAGACAGATATTTATGTATACTTTGCAGAGAATCCCGGTGCTTCCGAGGTCAAATTCTACCAAATGTTGAGTCGAGCATACAAGATAAATAGACTAACATGCCGTTTCATAAATAACCGATGCTGTAATTTCTGCAAACAATGACATTTCTTAATGTACGTGTGCAAATCGCTCTGGGTTTTATTATGAAGCAGTGGAAACAGAAACTTTATATGAACCCTCTGTCCGTCTGTCTGATGAAATTGGGCGTAACCATTAAGCCGTTGGCCCTTTAAAAATTCCTCTTCGCATATTCGTTCTTGTCCCTGTGAGCTAGACGCGAAAAAATTATATTCGCTCCCCAAAAAATGTCCCTACTGCCAAAGATCAGGCAGATTACAATTGTGCAAAGCCTTAAGAAAATTGACATCCATCTGACTTGTGACCATTTCTTGACTTGACTTGTAACGAGACTAAAAAGATCAATTTCACACTTGTGTTGATGAGTGGATATCTGTATCTAATCCAGATTTTGTATTATGGAAATAAGCCAATATGAAATTTTTTACACATTGATGAGAACGTTAGGTTTTTTGAAATGAGGCCTTTCTTTTTAAAACAATTTAAAAAATTCCCAAATTCGAAATTTTTTCTCGAAGCTTAAAAACAACTCATGGGAAATCTCCATTAAAAACGTACTGGTATCGTTGTATCCATGTTGATAAGATATCGAAATTCAGTATCAGAATGCCATAAAATGACAAATGAGTACCATTAGTATATACCTACATTTGTATGGTCGATAATTGTGAAAGATTCGCTTTCTATTAATCGAAAATAATTATATTATTTACAATGCTTTCACAACTTATAAGAAAAACATTCCTCAAAATCAACGTTAAACGATTGGCATTCGAAGTTATAGTTCACGGAATTGTCCTGTTCACAAATCACACATATCTCATTTTTTCGCCATAAATAACATGGCAAATCAAATGACCATTAATTCTGAGGAATATGCAAAATATTTCCGACATATAGCACATCCAGGAGTACTGTGGGATAAGATTTCAAAATCTTGGATTTAAAGCTTAAGAAACTTGGGTGTACGTCAAGTAGAGTGGCTGCCCTTGAAATCATGGCATGTTCGGACCTGTAACTACTGAAAACCAAATTTTAAAAATCTGATTTTTTCAGAATAATGCTACATTCTCTAGCTGTATATGTTAGCGAATAAACTAGATTTTAATCCATTGTCCATCTCGTATTTGATTTTTTTTCTTCACCTATCTCATAATTATTTTCGGAAGACTTTACAACTTCATTGATGATTTTTTATCCCCCGGAACCGAAATTTTCTTGAAGTATCGGTTGTGTTTAGAAGCAGTGCATATTCTTATACACTGCCCAAAATCTTTCAATTGCGCAAAGTTGGGGGACGTTTGGAGGGTTTGCTTTGCATCTCTAGGCATAATGCTTGCCAAACCCCAAATTTCTTAGGAAATTTTGATGAATATTTTATTTCTTCTTTGTTATTCAATATCCCAATTTGATCTTAAATATTTGCTAACTTTGTTAATAATTTAATAATGATTCATATGGTGGAACATGCTTGTGTTAAATGATTTAATCTTGACGTATGGAATTGAGAATGAACGAATCTATTATAATGCTAACTGCCATTGTCGTCAACATTCTGTTGTATGCCAAAATATTTTAACGCAATCATTCATATAGATATCTCGTGTTCATGTTCCATATAATTGTGTCAGTTGTGCACTTACTGAGTCTCCAAATGCAATGTACCAAAAATTCTCAAATAATTTGTAAGTAAACAATAATTTACAATTCTTTGAATTATTTGAAATTTGAATTTTCTAATCATTGCAAATACACGATTATTCAGATCATTCGTCAAGATCACAATCATTTAATGGGCTTCAGTCGAATCATGCCCAAAATCCAGACGAATACTTACATTATTCCAGTTTACTTTTTAGTTACGTGAAAATTAGAATACATTTGACGGGAAATATATTACTTTGCAGAAAGTTTGTAAGAGAGTGCCACTGACCATTAATCGCGTATAGATTTTTACACAACAAACTAATGCCACTTCTGTCCGTTGGGACGATTGAAATTTATTAAATTGTCTTCAAAAGAAAATGAGAAAGTTTACAATAAATGAACTAATACATATTTCAGCTTGAACTCATGATTGAGGTGTTTGCTGAAATTTTCTGAATTTACCCTTCACCTCAAATGCCATGAAACTCGGTGTATCATGTCATAATATGTCACATTACACACAATACAATAGTTAAACCTGGGGAGATCAAAATGTTGGATACCAAAGTGCATAAAAAAATATTTTACTGTCGCGTCTTCCATTAAAATGATGGATAATATGATGGCTGAATTGATTAAATATATTGCGACTGAACCTCATAACCTCACGAATGACGTATACTAAATGCTCATTGATTGATACACAAAAGAGGGATGAAACTAATGAAATTGATCAATGATATAGTTACTGTATATGCACGAATGATAATACAGGTCACCCGAAGCAGTAGACAAGGTTTTGACTTGGTTTTAAGAGGATTCATGAGGCAAAACTCACCAGACTTTGTCAGATTCATGAGGCAAAACTCACCAGACTTTGACAGATTTGCCTCGACTGGAATGTTAAATTATTTGTACAAACCTCAAAACAAAAACTTTAGATCGGATGTAGTCGCTATAAACCTTCAACGAGGAAGAGATCATGGACTTTGACCTTATAATGATTATCGAATAGCATGTGGAAGCACAAAGCTTTCGTTCATCACAATGATGGTTCAAAGGATGCCAATCCTGCCCTTCTCTGCTGTTGTAGTGAGGAACAAAAATAGGTCGCAAATTCCATCAAATTCGACGCATATGGATGGCCAACAACGTCCTTCCCTCTGGATTCAAAGCAAATCTTCTGATGATCTTTGCCCGTCGATTCCAGTTCAGTCACCACCTCTTGTTTTACAGACATCCGACCAGACAGAAAAGCAAACTGCTCCTTAATACGAGAAAAATATAAAGTTGCATGACATCTTTGGGGGTCTTCGAATTGTGTGGAATAATTGGATCTGGACCGGGTATGAAATGGACAACAGGAATATGCACGCACGCCACGAAAAAATTGGACAAAATTGTATCGATCGACACATCAAAATGTGGATAACCAAAATATGGAAGCTTTACTACATATTAACATACATTATTTACACTTGAATTATCGTCAATGGCGTCATACTTTCGTTTACGTCGAGTTTTCGGATCCGTCTTTCCTCGTGGGTTTCTAAACCTTCCAATATTTCGACAAAGTGCCAAATCATTAGGTAAACGTTTGATTGCCTCTTCTGAATACTTGGTTTTCACTGTTGCAATAATTTCTTTTGCCTTCATCGTTGGGTTCGCCATTGCAGTAGACTTTAAATCCTGTTTTAGTTTATCAACCTCAATTCTATTTCAAACATAATTCAAATCTAAGAAACAAATCATGATAATGCTTAGACATACAGTACACTTACTCAATCGCTGATCTTAGACAAGTGTGTTCTTGTGAAATGGTTACGGTACCATTAACTTTGATAAGGCGGCCGTAACATGTTCTAGTTCTACATCTCCAGTACTCTGTCATGCTTGGACCGATTCGTTTTTTGTCCATACCGTAAGAAAAATTGTTATGAAATAACATCGGCTTGTTTCTTTGGGTGACACCAAAATCCACTGGAAGAGTTTCAACTGTCCCGACGAGATCAACATTTGGAGGTAGAGATGAGCTAAAAACAGATTTTCCACATACTTAAACGTGCATATTCCATATTCCATCTAACTTGACTTAAGGTGGGCTAATCATGTTTTAAGGTGTATTTTACTTACTGAGATGGTGATGATGATTGGAGGGGGTCGTAACTAACTGGGATCTCCCTTTGTATCATCTGCACCATCCTCGTCATCACTATCACTTTCTCTGTCTTCCGGAAATATTTCAAAGTCCTCAAACTCCACCGCAATTTCTTGGCCACCCCCACCTCCACCATGAGTCTCCCCCAAATCAATCTCTTCAACCACATCCGTCGTCTCTATCTTGATGTCCCCTTCAAACCCGACTCCAACTCTCAAATGGTCATCCCCAATCGATTCAGCATCCACACCCTTTTCAGTACCCTTTCCTTTCTTATTCCTTTTACTATCTGAAGCAGATGGATACCACCAACTTAACATCGATTCTTCATCAGGTGGTGGTGTGTTCCTTTTTCTACCCCTCGTGCGGGGACCTTGACTTTTATCTTAACAAAACCCTACAACTTATTCCCACACCTTATTATGAACTTTCAGTATTTTTTTACCAGCATCCTGCTTTTGTTCATGACACTTGTCGATAGTTTTCTTGAACTGCATAACTCTTCTGGCCATGAGATTGAGGAGACCCTGCATATTGGTGTAGAGGACACTCACCTCCTCCCACAAACTATGACAACTACGACACAAGGCAGAAGGACCATTTCTTCCTCCAAACGATGACGAAAGGCCCAACTGTGTGCAAAGAAATGGAAAGGCTTCATTCAATGTCGTCGTCACCGTTGTGGCCACCCCCAACTCGGAACAAAACACACACTTGGTCATTATTCTCCTGCTTATCCCTGCTTATCCTTCCTTCCTCACTTGCAAATCAACATTTTACAGATAAATGTGTAAATATAAAACATTTTAACTTTTATATTATAAAATAAATGATTTAAAAGTAGAAAAACTGCAAATTTGATTCATGTGAAACTTTTGTTTTGAGGATAAAAAACATTCAAAACTTTTCCTGCCGCCAATCTACCCCTGACATTGAGACCAACAGTGGAGGTTGAGTTTAGGCTGGTTAAATTTTGCATGCAACCCGACTTTGTTTTCTTCTTTGCAAATCATTCAACAACTGAAGCTTGTTTGAGGTTTTCATGGTTTTAAGGAAATTTCAAGGATTTTCATGAATGTCCAGCATCTTGAATATTATTATAGCAGATAAAATCGCATTGGGGTCATGTTTTTTGTTGCCTGTCAAGTATTGCATGTCCACGATTGTTTTGAGGGATTTTGCATGGAAATCCAATATCCATCAATTATGCGTATCTTACTATAATATTCCATGTCCAACCTGAAACCTGAATGCATATATTATATAGGTACCTTCCTTATTGCATTGTGTAATGCTACAACAGACTCAACCAACCTTGTCAGAGGACTACCCTTGTGATGGGATATATTACTATAAGGCAACAGTTCAAGTTGAACAAAGTCTCCACCACATGAATTGCATAGGGATAGGGACCCTTTCCCTCCGTCTGGTCCTTTTCTGTCCTTTCTCCTTTTGTCCGAAACAGCCGATTTTGTAACATATTCCATTCTATCCACAAAATGGGTTGTTTAGTGCAATATATTTATGCATTTCATCCAGGGCTTTGACTGATACAATGGCCGGAAAGTTTATCAGTGAGAACCCGTAAAATATATATTTTCATGACCAACTCTATTACTTTGTATAAATTTTTACTCTGTCAGATTTGTACCATTGTTTCGTTGACTTGTATGCTCACTCATCCAGAATGATCAGGGTCTTGCTTCAAAGTGGTAATACAAAATATTTTATATATTGATTTGTACTGATAATCGCAATGATTAAGAGGGGTTTAGTAGCAAAGTAAAGGTGTATGGATAATAAAAAAAATTGCTTAATTTCCTTGAGACTGACAACGAGATCATTTCTGCTGACTTTGAAGAAAATAATTCTCGAGAGATGAAAGATTTGGGTTCTGCAGAAGAAGCTGCCACCATTACTACGGAGGTATAATGTTTCCAACAACTTGGGTCAGGGTATAATAAAGTCGAGTCTTTTGAATTTTAGGTGAAAACGGATATCAAAAAGGTGTTTTGGGAAATAAAGGATTTCGTTGTCACGGCATGGATGGACGATCCTAAAAGGAGGTCTATAAACTTTGAGGCTGGAAATGAAATCGGCTACCCCTCCAGGTGGAACGCGTTTTTCAGGATTGACCAAGGATATTTGGTAATCGTTGTCCACCCATCGTGGTATGGACCATTCTGTAAACCACTTTTCTGGACTTCTACCGCATTGATAATGCGTATGAATGGCAGCGAATTTTTCAAGTCTAGTGAGTAAATATACAGATCAAAGCGCAGTCATTGAATGAGCATGTCATTAACAAATGTCTTGTCTACATGTCATTTTTACTTAGAGTTGAGACCACCACATAAGATTTGCCCTGGAGGTGTGAAAATTAAATTGTGCCGTATTAACACATTAACCGATCCCAGGTCTAATGTTTTAAACAACGACGCGCTAGTCGTGCAAATCCGACTGCATTTGTATTCTTTAAAGACGAACCAGCGGAACCTTATCGAACATTACAATTTTGGATTAGAAACGGTGCAACAAGATAGCCGAGACCAAGTTGGCAAAGGTTTAGGGCTCATGTTGGATTCAAAGTGTTATTCAGATGTAACACTGAAGACGAGAGATGGAAAGCAGTTTAGAGGACACAAAGTCGTGTTATCGGGTATAACTTAAAATTAGCAAAAACGTTATATATTATCATTTATCAAGACTGAAATGTCACTGAAATTTTCCCCAGGACAAAGTAAAGTATTTCACGCCATGTTTTCGACGAAGATGTCAGAGTCTGAAACAGGACTTGTGAACGTTGATGATATGGATGGAACACCTTTTAAGGCAATGTTGAATTTTATTTATGTAGGAAAATTGAATGAAAATTGGCACCAAGATGAGAGTTTTGAACAAGTCATTTACGGTGCAGAGAAGGTAACACATGTTTTATTAATAGATTGCTAATTTGATTACTGACTAATTCAATTACTCTCTAAATTGTTCAATCAAACCAGTATGATTTGCCACTACTCAAAGAATTTTGCAATCAAACCCTGGCTTTGGCTTGCACTCCTGATACTGCTGTAGAACTTCTGGAATTGGCAAAGTACTATAATTTACCCCAAGCAACTAAAAGGATTCAGTATTTTATGAAACCGTGAGCACATTTTCCAATGAAAAGAATAAATGACGAATGATTTATTGTTGTGATTGCATGCTTTCAGAAACCTAAATGTTAGTGAACATGCTATCAATTTTGCAGCAGGAACGGAGGAAACCTGTGGATTTTGCATTCTAAGATCCGTATTTGTGTTCGGCTGTACCTTCATGATTGTAACGTTAATAGGTCTAATACTCTGGGTTCTGGCTTCATACTTTTTGTTACAAACTTAATAAGATCAAGCAAAAGTATTAATATATTACGCCAATTAAATTGAAAAAAGAAAAGAAATTGACATTATCAATCCAGAAACTTGTTTTAAGCAGACAATAACGCAAAATAAAGCTATATTAAGCTTAATTATATTTCATCAACAATGGCTGGATTTAATTATTGTTTGACTTCAAGTTTGACAGTCATCCCACCGAAATTCACTATACTCGTCTCTGTATTGGGCTGACTGATGAGACAGAAAGGCGATCTGTTCATTAAGGAAAGAAAAAAGTTACATTTTAGAAAATCTCGAGTTATAAGCTCGTATGGCCTTTTTACAAGAGCGAATTAGGTGGGATTCAGTTGGATCCCACTTATATAAAGGACAACGGGAATATGATTATTATTAACGCTTTATTATTAACATGAATGTATTACATGAATGTTTGAGACGAGTCAATTACATAAGTCCAAGGATAGAGTTACAGACGTTGGTCACTTGATAGAAATTGTCCTCGTCTGCAGGGTTATTAGCCTTCCACATCCCCTATTTAAAGAGATAAAAAGCATATAAATTTGAGGTTATGGCAAATTGAGACCTACCGGAAAAAGCGAATGTCGGCTGGACTAAACAATTTGGAATATAATTTGGTACTACATCCATGCAGAAAATACACTCACGACATCCATCGAGTTGGTAGCATGCGTATCCTAAAATCCTTGAGGAAATTAATTGACCGGAATTTGAGCGCTTGGTCCAAGACGATGGTGATAATCCTCTCCATAAGTAGAAATACGACCCCAAAGCGACGCGAAGTATCGAGGGTGATTTTATGGCAGGAGGATATGAGAAATCCTATAAACCTTGAATCTTGATATCATGATCACGCATTTTCTTGCCGTAAACCTTTTGGTAAAATTTATTTTTGAGATGTTCGAAAACGATTTCAGTCCATAATGTAAGCTTTCAAAAACGTCAACACACCAATCCCTCACTCAATACACCACAACAAACCCCCAACACCTATAGATCACACTACCCATTCATTCATTCGTTTGACAAGTTATGAAAAGAATATCAACTGCGAAAGCATCTTAAGTTTTAATGTAAATGCTGTTTCAGGCTACTTACACTAAACGATGAAGAAAATTAAGAACGTAACATCAAATTACTTTTGCAGTCTTCATGTCATTGATGGTTTCTGAAATTTTAGCAAACAGAGCAAAACAGTAAGTTGTAATAAGTTTGAGAAACATTCATGCTGGCTCAGACTATCTACTCGAAATTATATTGTGAGTTTTAAATTAGAAGTATCCAGAAACAAGCTTGACTTGTGAACAATTTAACCTCGAAGCACCATATTTCTAGAGGTTTAGCTTTTGATATAAGAAAAATAAATCGAGTCTTGTTCTGCAGGTACATCCCATTTCTTGTACAAGCTATCAACTGTTTGGATAATAATCTACTTATATTTACCATAATGAAATAGGTAAATCGATTTCATCATTTGTAGACAACACATTGGTATTGCAAGAATTTACTTTTAACGTAACTTTGATGTAACTTTTAAGCCGTTGGCTCTTTCCAAATTCCTCTTCGCGTATTTGTTCTTGTCTCTCTGATCCAGACGCGAAAAAATTATGCTCGCCCCCCAGATAATGCCCCCATTACCAAAAATTAATCAAGATTACAATTGTGCAAATCACTTTCATCAAAAAAAATTAACATCCATCTGACATGCGGCCATTTCATGACCCGTAACGGGGCTCAAAATTCACACAAATTCAGCCAATCTGAATTTTTTTAAACATTGAAAAGAAAGGTCGATTTTAGGAAATCAAGCATTTTCTTTTTAACCGCTTCACCACTATACCACAATTATTCAACAATTTCGTAAATTCCCAAATTCGAACTTCAAATCCAATCTTAATAACAAAGTTAAACGAATTCAAGTCGTATTTCTAGAGCATTGAACATGCATGCAGTGAAAAATTTACCATGGACCTTGTATTACGGTACGGAGATGGTAGAGACAAAACAACAAGTTAATGAGTTTGTGAAATTAAATACTTGGAGAATGGGACTACGCGAAACTATATTGAAAGTTTTAAATAATAAATATGTAACAACCAGCTCGTCTAATGAAGTTACCTATGCATTGTTCCTTTCGAAAATCGATTTTATTTCTTCTGGCATATTCCATGTTTCGTACAAACTTTCAACCATTTGGATAAATCTACTTATTTAATATAACAAAATAAGAATCGATTTCATCATTTGAAGACAACACTGCAATATGGTTTCGAATTTACTTTCAAAAGTATTTCCTTCCCTTGAGACAATCGGGCTACATACATGTCAAACAAAGTAATATCCATCTAACATGTGCATATTTCATGACTTGTAACGGGCTCAGAACATCAAATTTGGCCATTGTGTTAGATGAAGGAATAGAATTTTGTAAAGATTAAAACATAAGTTCGATGAGAAACATCCATTAGAAACGTATTGCTACCCTAGCTGATGAAAAATTTAAATTCAGTGTCATACTGCAGAAAATCACCCTCACTGGTATATTTAGCTACCTGTCTGTGATCGATAATTGCGAGAGTCGCTTGCTAGAAACGTAATGAATTTATTTTCCGTACCTTCGCAATTAAACTAGAAGCCGAAGAGAAAAGCAATCATGCACTATAGAGTCGCTTGCTTGAATAGTAATGAAATTATTCTTTCTTCTTTCGGAACTTAGATCCTACATAGAAAGACATTCTGACGTTCAGGACTATGAACATTAAACGATTGGCATTGGCAGTTGTAGTCCAACTCAAAGAATTGTCATTTTTGTTAATCCTCCATCTTTCTTTTATATAACTAACATGGCAAATCAAATGACCATTACTTTTGACGAATATGCAAAATATTTCCAACGGGTATCACATCCAGCAGTACTATGGGATACAATTTCAAAATCTTGGGTTTACAATTCAAAGTCAAAGAAATTTTGGAT